>VWZF01002318.1:172207-276460 GCA_013396755.1 Sclerurus mexicanus | reverse complement strand
TTTTTTTTTTCCGCGTTTTCCAGCCGTCGTTTTCTTTCTTGTATTATTGTAATTCTGTGCGAAAGGAAGTTATGAACAACTGCGAGTCAGGAAGTGGAAATCCACACCGGTTGTGACAAGCTGGGGCTAAAAACTATTTCATTATTTATATAGATGTGTCTATCAACATTCTGCTTTTCATCCAAAGAATAAAGGGAAATACCGGCTAGTCCTATGTCTGACGGTGAATGACAGACCGCATCTGAGGAAAGGAAGGACTAAATATATCAGCTAAGAACACCACCGTTATTTATTGAACTCAAGAGACCTTTTTTTAACCCAAAGACTGTTTGAGCAAGAGATTTAATGGGTCGTTAAAAGGGGGAAAAAATTTTAAAGGCCCTTTTGCTTCTGAAGCGCAGCTAACCTCAAAAATAGGAGCAGTACCTGTAAGAGAGATATTCAAATCAAGACTTTACATGATGAGTTTTCTATCCTATGGATATCAGTTTTGAGATTACAAACCAAGAAGATCTGTAATTGATCTAGCACCAGATAATTTCAATGCCTAGTATTCCCCAGGATTGCTGGAGTACCCCAGGAGCTGCGTCAGACTGTACTCGGGGTATGCCATGGGCTGTATTCAGAGTATTAGCTGCAAATCCAAAGTTTTCCGGGAAAGTATTTCAGTGATTGAAGTCAAAGCCTCCATCGATCCCATGCCCACCAGCATTGACGAGTCCTCCAGCGTGGTCCTGCGCTACCGGACCCCTCACTTCCGAGCCTCAGCGCAAGTGTTGGTGCCCCCTCTTCCCAAGAAGGAGACCTGGATCGTGGGCTGGATCCAGGCTTGCAGCCACATGGAATTTTACAATCACTACGGGGAACAGGGAATGTAAGTATTTCCAAGAGCGCGTGCGGGTGCGTTTGCCTAGCGGGAAGGGAGAGCGGGAGGACCATGGCCTGGCTGGGGAATAGTGGATTAAGCCAAAAAATTATAATCCAGATTTTAAAACCCAGCTCCTCTGAAACTTAACAGGACTTTTTTGTGTGTTTCAAGTACAGGAGAGCTTGTCCCTTCCCTATTCAAGGAGTGGGTGTTCTCTTCGAATGGGAATGTGCCCAAGCCCTACCCAAACCCCACTTGTTCTGGTAGGAACCCAAAGGCAACACTCTTTCACCCCAGCCTTTGGGCAGCAGTGGAGATCCTGAAACCCCAGGGCAGCCCTACTGCGACAGGCAGCCCTGGTTTGATAGTTGCTTGACACGAGTGGTTCTCCTGTCCAGCAGCTCCTCTCGCCTGCATCCCTCTCCATCCCAAAACTGCGCATTGAGAAGCCCCCGGGAAAGCCGAGGGCTGACACTTGTGGCACAGAGCCGTCCCTGGCGAGCTGTGCTGCTGCTGCTGCTGCAGCAGAGAGCTGTGGCTGGGAGCTCAGTAGCCCACCAGCTTTGGGAGCACGTTGAACGTCACAGGAGGAATCCTGCTTGCTTTGCCCACGGTAGCAGGCAGCCCACGGGGAAAGCACAAGATGGATTTAACCCATTGATAATGAAACCCTCTGCATCACCTTGGGGCAGGGTGAAAATTTCACGTTACCCTCCTTGTGGGTAACGTGTGAGTGGGAATATATAGGTATGTATGGGAGGTAGAGGGAATAGAGGGGCTGTTTGCACACCAAAAATCCCTGTGTTACTGGTCAGACAGTCATAGTGAGACAGGAATGAGTCAAATTAGAATGTCTCGCCCCTCCTGAGAAAAGTCGTGTCTCCCCAGTCCCCCACCAGCTTGTTCTCCAAACATTGTTTGCAGGCTTTGGCCCGCAGTTAAACCAGCCCCAGCACCTGATCCCCAAACGCCTGCACAGAGCAGCAATTCTGCAACTCACGGTGCTGGGCAGCACCAGGTGCAGCCTCCTGGCACAGCAGAAATCTGTCTGTCCAGCCACGGGGGCAGAACCTGGGCGTGGATGGGTCGGTGGCTGCAGGCACTGATGCTGCCCGGTCTCTGGGGGAAAGGGAGGAAGGAGGGGAAGGTCAGGGCTGAGCAACCCTCCCGCCTGCTCATCCCAAGCACCCTGAGTCAGGGGGATGCCAGTTCAGCCCCTCCAGGGTCAGCCCGGGTGGCTTGAGCGTCACTGAATGAGGAGGGCAGAGGGAGGAGGAGGGCACGGAGGGCTGCAGAGCAGGGCAAGCCCTGATTTAATGCAGCGCCCTCCTGATGGCCTGAACATCTGCACGCACAGCCCGGCCCTCCTTCCCTCCTTCCCTCCCTGCTGCCTGTGAGCCCTGCTGAGGACATGGGTTCAGCATCTCAGCATCACGCAAGTCAGGCGCTGTGAGATGTGGACCGGAGGGAAGGGCACGCCGAGGAGCAGCTGTAGGCGACAGGCTGCCCCCCCTTCTGTCCCCACATCCCCTCTCAGCTCAAGCAGAAAGTGCCTTGAGAAGGGAACTGGCACCTGGCAAACACCAGCAGTGCATTTTAAAAGTACTTACAGCAGGCCCGAAATCTGTAGGCTCTTTGGCTCCAACAGCATCTTCGGCAAGGACAATTTGTTGCTCAGATGTTCCCAATTCCAGGCCTTTGGGATTTGCATGTGTAATTCTCAGGCTCATTTAGAAATCCTGTCTTTAGCGACCAGCTGCAAAGGAAAACAGTCAAGTCCGCTGTATATAAATACAGCTCAGATGCACTGAAATAAAGAGGACTGGGCAGAGGGTGATGCTGCCAGTGCTGCCGTGGGCTGAAAACCCTCAGCCTGGCCTTTTATTTCCCTGCACCTGACTTTCCCTGTATTTAAAAATGAGGTTTTGGTACGGTCCGCCCTTGCTGGAATGCTTTGGGACAAAAAAATAAAAAGGAGTATCTACCAGCTTAGTGCTATAAACAGGTAGAATTAAAAACTGCAGCTGTGTAGGAGAGCTATTAGGCAGAAAATCATGGAAACAAAGATTTTTCCCTAGGAGGTTCATTGACATTTAACTGATACCAAAAAAAGTTACCCGAACATAAGCAGGAATTGGTCTGCTCCTCCACTCCCCTCCTATAGACCCGTTGCCATCTGAAAGCTATAAATAAAGGCATTTGGGAGGAAAGACCTCTTCCAATGCCATCAGAACATGCTCTTGGAAGACCTTTATAGAGAGAGAGACAGGACACAAACCTATGGGAAAAGATGGGCCAAGCCTTCAGCTGGTGTAACTCGATGCAATCCCACTGACCTCCACAGAGCTGCATCGATTTATGCCAACAGAGTATTTGTCCCAACTTTCCATGATGGAGAGAGGCTACTGCCACATACGTATTTTTAATCACTGTGGTGAGAGGCAAAGAGAAAACTCCAAATAATCAAGAATCAGTCAATCAGCTGGAGCGCCAATCTTACAGCAGGCTTCGGATTAATTTTTCACTTCTCTGCTGGGAAGTTGTTAGCTGTGCATAAGCTGGCCATTACATCGAGGCTGGAAACAGCTGAGAAATACTGGAGCAGATGGAGCTGTGCATAACGCTGCTATAGGGATGGGAGCTACAGAGGGGATAATTTAGACACATGCCTTTAAAGTGGCACTGACAATTTTGGGGCTAAATGCAGCGTTTTTAAATGTAAAGGAAAAGAATTAAAGCTCAGATAACACATGAATGCTGGCATTGTTTTACGTGTGAGTCAGTAGACGCGGCTGGGTACATGAAAAGTGCCAGCACGAGGATGTGGATGTGCTCTCTGACCCCGCTCTGTGCAGAACTGGGACAAACTCCTGTTCACCCCATGGCTGGCATTGCTGCTCCCCCATGCAGGGTTTTACCCTTACCCTTAGGGAAGGATGCTGCTGTGCAGAGGGGGGCATCAGGATCAGGCCAGAGCTCTGACCTGCACAGGAGCAGCTGGACCAGGTCCCTGCTGGCGTCTCCTGGGGTGGGTGCTGGTTTCTGCACCTGGGGGACCTGTGTCAGCAGCTGGGCCACGCTGGAATGGCATTTTCCAGCCTTGTTTCTTCATCTCCATGGAGATGTGCAAGAAGCGGTGCAGATGGAGATATGCAAAAGAGAGAGAGAAATAAATTGGAGAGGGGATACGATCAGCCAAGAATCTGGAGAAGTTTCAGGTGGATGTTTCTCCCCTGGAGGACCCGATGGGGCACTTGCATCATTACATCATCACTTTGCCTTTCCGGGAGTCTCTCTGGTGAGATTAAATCTTCTGTGCCCTGCAGCAGGGACACAATGAACTAGAGAAATCAACTTGTCAAGAGAATAAACCCCCAGGACTGGGGAAGGAGGACAAAATCAAAATTCACCCAAAGGAAAAAAGGGCAGTCTTTCCCTGGGAAGTGAAGGGAGGTCAATTCACTGTGGGAATTCACCCCTCCAGGGGTTTAGAGGAAAAGGCTTCACTGCCCTTGTGTGGCCCCTGACCCTCACCTGTGCTGTGAGCACCCACTTTAGCCCCATTAAATAGGTTGCCCAGTCAGACTTGAGCCTGCTCAGCTAAATAAGCAGAAATTGATCCCTTTTTCCTAATGCCAGTTTTCTGCTAGTTTTACTCCCTGAACCAGCCATGCATCAAACATCGCTGCCGGCTCAAGAGACAAGGCAGGAACACACAGCTGGAGGGTGGGGGGAAGAGGGACCACAGCAGCACAGCTCTGTCAGCTGGGGAACATCATCTGAATTTTCCCTCCTGTTCTTCACTCTAACCCTGCCTTGACTTGCCTGATGTGCTGCAGTAGGTGAGAGAGGCACTGTAAAGGACAATTTAAAATTAAGCACCTCTGGCTGTCTTTCACTGAGTCCCCAGCACAGGCCAGGGGTGGAGGGAGACAGGTGGGAGCAGGGATGGGAAATACCTGAGGCAGCGTTTCACTGCACCCACACGAGGCCCTGGTACCTGCACAAGCAGGGGCCGCATCCCAGCAGGGCTGCTCCTATTCAGGGAGCTGCCGGAGAGGAAAGTGTTGGAGAGCACAAGGTTACGCAAGTCCATCTGGTCTGTGACTTGTTCGGAGCTGGCTTTAAGGAATTGGAGCCGGGGATGCCGCAGTGCCTGCTGCCTGTCTGAAAAGGTTAACTGGACACATGCACACCGCTGGATGCTCAGGGCTGGAGGCTGCTGTGCTGGCTTTGCTGTGGCCACTGCAGTGATTGCCCTGGTGGGTGCTGCGAGACAGATACCTGGGGGCTTGGGATGAGCTGGGGGCTTAGTTCTGCGTGACAGAATAGGAAGAAAAGTGTCTGAAAGAGGACTGGGAGGCTAAAACCTACATAAAGCTGCTTGACTGTCAGCAGCAGGGCTCCGGTTGTGCCACAGGAAATAACTTGAAGTTCCTTCTGGTAGCAAGAAGACATTTGTTAAGAGAGGATTCTTGGCAGCTCCAGTCGCTGATGATGCCCAAACTGACTCTGAAGGTTTCAGAAGAGGTTTCAAGCTTGTTTCAGAAACTAGCTTGTCAGTATTACAAGCCAGAATGTACTGATTTTGGAGCTGATCAGCTATAATGAATCCATGAAACCAGATAGCTTGGTTTCTTTTCATCCCTCTTCCCTGCTATTGTCAGCAAAGTGTTTACTGGGCACTTTCTGGTCTCTCCTTGGCTCGACACTACCAAAGAAAGATGCTGATGCAGCCAAAGATCATTCCACAGGATTCTTTCCCAAATCATCCAGTTGTTGGCACATTATTTAACACAGACACGCTCTGCAAGCAAAGGCTGCCAGCCTGGCTGGCACACAGGCTTCGCTGTAGCACCAGGCGAGGGGCAACCACCGCCAGCAGCAACCACCTCTGTCTGCTCCAGTCATGGGATCATCATGAGGCCTCGTTTTCCTCCTCATTCCAAGCTGTGCAGATAAAGCGTGATGGTTTTGAAACCCTGGGGTTAACCACACACCAGAATTAGGCACAGTGTGCTCTGTGAAGAAATACGGGCCAGTTTCTCCTTCCTCATTCCTGCCCACATCTTCCCTTAAGCTGGGTGCCCCACCTGAGCCACCCCAATGAAGCCCACTTGGCTTTGTGCTGGGCTCTGCCTCCAGCATCCTGCCCAGCCCCACCATTTTGCCCTTGTTTAAAGCCCAGGCAAATCCTGAGAAGGTCCTGCAATTCTGTACTGGTCTGGGGTGCTGGGAATGAAGATGGGGACAAGCAGGTATCAGTGGACCAGCGTTTTCTGAGCATCCTCTACCTGATTCTCCTGCCACTCACTCACCAGTGTCTGACCTGAGTAGGCTGGAGCAGCCCAGGAGGGTTATCAGGCTCTTGTAGCATCTCAGGTCGTGCTTTGGCACCTCTGTACCTGCAGACATGCTGTGGTTGCACCTTCGCACTGCGCCTGTCACAGAGTCACCCTCCAGGACACTGCCTCATCTCATGCCTGGGTGACAGCCAAGCTGAGTACCAGCCGCTGTCTGAATGGAAAGTAATCCTAAACCAGCTGCTGAAAGGGAAGAGAAAGAGCCCCCAGATGGGGTTTCGTAGCCAGGCTGTGCAGTGGGGAGGAGGTGGGGGCTGCAGAGCACGACCTCCACTCATCTGCCTGCGAGGGCTGGGTCACCCAGCGTCCCCAGAGCCTCCCCCTGCTCAGCTCTGCCTGAAGAGCGTGGGGATGGCGAGCCAGGATGATTCCAGTTTGCAGAGCAGAGCGTATAAACATCCCCGCAGTGGACAGGGGTCCTGGCAGGACTGCTCAGGGATCTCCTTTTGGCTGCCTTCACTAAAAATTTTCTTCCAGGGAAAGGACTCCCTCTGCCTGCTGGCGATGAGCTCAGGAGCAGAGGATTGCTGCAGCTGCGGTGCTGTAGCTGACAGCAGCCTGTAAATCTGCGCGGGGAGATGTTGTGCTTGCATAACCCCTGGTCCTGCGGCTCAGAGCATCCCTGCTTCCCCCAGTCCTGCTGCTTGGAGCATCCCTCAGTCCTGCTGCTCAGAGCATCCCTGCATCCCCCAGAGCATCCCACATCCTGCCTCGCACTGCATCCCTCAGGTTCCTGCGTGGCACAGGGGAGGCGTTTGCTAGGACCCCCTGCTCCCATGGAGAAAAGATAAATGAGATCTTTCAATGCCCCACGGTATCCTCTAGCCAGAGCCAGGCACAGCTCGCTGCTGAACGGTCCAGCCGCTGCAAACATGGAGGCAATTCACGGTCATTAAGTAATTAACAATCAGAACAGCCCTGTGAGAGGGTCACATCAGTCCTGCCCAGAGCGGCTCATCCCGAAGCTGTGTGAGAGCCGGCCAGGCTGACATGTACCTCCATCCACAGTCCCCACTGCAGTCAAAGGGCTATTTTAAGCTGCAGCACCAGACTTACGAAAGGCTTGGACAGTCACCCTGACCCTGACAAGCCTCAGCGTGTCCCCTCTGTCTCCCTCCCGAGATAAATCGTGTCCCAGACTCACAGCAGGGTCAGGTGCAGATGCCACTGCTGTGCCCGCTCAGCCCCTTCCACCACCTCAGTGACTGGGACATCATCCCTGGGTGGTGGGGAAGGCTGATCTGTAAGAAAGAGGGAGAAAGTACATTAGAGCCACCTCTGCCAGCCTGGTTTTTAAAAGAATGCCCTTAAAACACCTGGTGTGTGCTGAGCATGTGATCTGTGGTCGTGCTGTCTTAGTGCAAATGTCTAACCCTTTTTCTGAGACACTGACAGCAGTTTGCTTCTATTGGCAAATCTAATCTTAAAAATTAAATTGGAAGTTAATAAAAAACCCTCTCCAATTTGTGCATCAGCAGTACAAGGTGACAGGGGACCATTTTCACTGACTTTCTTGTTAGAAAGACTGACCTTTCTGTCCCTCTCACAGCTGACCAGCACAGGCAGTTTTACAAGCTGCTCGACCTCAGGGTCTCTGATTACTGTAACACCATCCCCAGCCTGGAGCCCTGTGTGCAGCCCTTGAGCTGGGTCCTTCCAAGGGCTGGAGAAGGATGGGTTACACTTCCAGCACCAGGCAGACAGCAGGGAGGGACAGTGGCTCATCCAGAGAGAAATTCAGGGGATGAACGGGTCAAGAGAAGCCCTGCTGAGAAGGACAGTTTTAATGGCAGGGATGAGCTCCTTCAGCAGGATGGCATGAAGGGCACAAATTCCAGTAAACACCAAAGGGGGAATGCATCCACAACTCCTTGCTCTCCTTCCTAAAGTCCAGCATGTTTCTAAACTAATTAATTAATGCACTGTCCATAATCTGTTGTTAATTACGGCAGGTCGAGTTGGGAGCTTCCAGATCTCCTGGATGGTAAAATCCAGGCCATCAGTGACTCAGATGGAGTGAACTATCCCTGGTACGGAAACACGACAGAAACCTGCACCATCGTGGGTCCCACCAAGAAGGAGTCCAAGTTCAACATCAGCATGAACGACAACTTCTACCCGAGCGTGACGTGGGCGGTGCCCGTCAGCGAGAGCAACGTGGCCAAACTCACGAGCATCCACCGGGATCAAAGCTTCACCACCTGGCTGGTGGCGACCAACACGGCCACCAACGAGATGGTGACCTTGCAGACTATCAAATGGCGCATGAGGCTGGGCATCGAGGTCAACCCCAGCAGGCCCCTGGGGCAGCGTGCCAAGCTGCAGGAGCCCTCTGCCCAAGAGCAGCCCCAGGTCCTTAGCAAGAATGAGCCAATACCACCCAGTGCCCTTGTCAAACCCAATGCCAATGATGCTCAGGTACTCATGTGGAGGCCAAAGGATGGACCACCGCTCGTGGTGATACCTCCCAAACATCGATAATACACACCTGGCGTCCCGGCACCGAAAGGGAGAAAACAAAACCTGAAGCAAAACAATCACTTAGGTATTAGGATACACACGTATAATCTGAGCAAAATCAAAATGCACTTTTTATTCATTCAACAAATGCAACCATTCTACCTTCTCCCATTGGGACGGATTTCACTGTGCTAAAGCTAAAGAGGAGACCTCAGACCGGGTCTGTCTCATCACTGGATTCCTAAGGGAAGAAACTAACACTGATGTCTACCCTATAGCTTTTATTTTTTCTTCCCTATTTTAGTTCCTGTTTGAATTTCAGTCTCATTAGCTTGTCCAGACTGCCCAGAACAATAAGAACATTTTATTTGGGATTTTAAGAATTTATTTTTTTTCTTTTTAGTTGAGAACAAAGCAAGTTCCTGGAGCAAAAAGTTGACTATTTAAGATAAGGAATTTATTTTTATTTTTAAGCTGTAAGGTTCTGAGTTGCAAATCCAAGTCATGCGGCCTTATGTAGACTTTGCTTTGCATTGCCAAACTTTTGCCTTATGTGTATGTTTGAAAAAAAAAAACAAAACAACCAACAACAAAAACACCACCAGGCAGAATGTCCTTTCTACAGAATTTTGGAGAGAAAATTTTGAAACAAGGAACAGAGTGTCGGTGTGGCACGGGCTGATGGATAAAAAGGGCATGAAATTGGAAGAAGACAGATGAAAATCTTCCTGGTTTTAAGACCTGGAACAAGGAAGCACGGAAATAATCTCAGTTTCAAAGCAATGCAAATAACTAACCTGCTGTCAGATGGCTCTTGAGCAGGAGCTACCAGGCCATGCCCTGCTTTGCAGGAGGGGTGGGAAGCAGCTCAGCTGCTCACCCGTGGTGATCTCAGCCTCCCGTTAGCATTTCAATATGGGATAACCTCACAGCTGGAATTGCGGCCCTGGGAGTCAACATCAGTCAAGGGGGGGGCCGTCCCACTGGGTTTGTCTTTAGGACACACAGATGTTTGCCCAGCTAGCCCACAGTCTCACCTTCTCATGGATAAGAGCCGAGGGCTCGTGCACCGGCTGTTGTTGGGTGAAGCTCTGTTGCCCCGTTTTCCCATGGAATTCCAATGACGGTGCTGTACAAAGAGCAGGATATAAAAAGCATCCTTCTGAAGTCATTGGAGGCTCATGGGTGTCAGCGAGGGCAGATCTTATCTACCAAGTCTACCCAGCAATATCCATAATTCAGGAACAGCCACATCTGAAAACAACAGGCACCCATTCCCAGCAAACGCAGCTGCGGAAAGCTCTTCCTCCTGTGATGACAAATCACACTGGGGTTAGCAGGTAATTTTCTTCCCAGTGACCTCATGACCTACCTGACTGTCAGGAATGGGGTGCTGACAGGACCATGACACCGTCCCTGTCTGGCCATGGCACAAACATCCATTGTAGCAAAGGGTAATGCATGAGAAGGTGCAGGCAGGGCAACACCTGAGCCTCGGGCGTGGGTCCTCAGTGAGGAAGGAGCATTTGGAGGAGGAAGTGGAACCGGTAGGTTTTAATAAGAACTGGGTGGCTTCTGAGATAACCAGATGCACTTCTGCAGAGGAGGGTGGCACAGAGCTGTCTGAATGGGAGGAACATGGTTTGCAGGCAGGGGAAGTTCTGCAGCGGAGGTGGCATCTGGAGGCCAGGGCACAGGATGGGGAGCGGAGGATCTGCCCTGCCCCAGCACATGGCCCGAGGCAGATCACTTCCCTCCGCAGCTCCTTCCCCTGGAAAACGTTTCTTCCTCACATTAACAACTTGCCTCAAGAGCTGGGCTTGAGGAGAGCTCTGTGTGCCAGGTACAAGCCTGGCCCTGCTGAGCTGGTCTGAACAGGTCTCACAACCCCACACACGCTGCTCGGAAGGCTCTCCCCTCGGAGAGGCACCAATTAGCTGCTATTCCCATCTTCATCCTCCACACGGGACGGTACCAGCAAGAAATTCTCCTTCCTCACTTCTCCACAGCCACGCCACCTACTTTGGCAACAGGTTCAACGTCACCCCCTGCCCAGGAAACACAGGCCCAGATGTGTCCCCACCGAGACAGCCTCAAACCAGCAAACAAGGATCCTGGGGCCTGCAGCCATCCCCCCATCTCCAGGGGAGCCCACCTTCCTCCATCCAGTGGCTTTCAGAGATGTTCAGCCACAGAGCTGCTCCCTTACACAGGCAGATCTCCAAGGTGGGAAGTCCAGCGTTATAAGCAGCTTGCAAATAACTGGACTGGATCAAACCCAAATCCATGAGCCAAAGGGTGCCTAAATCTAGGCTTTGGGACTATAAAGGGTGAAGCTAGAGAGACTTGGACTTGCACAGTCACTCTCTGTGTTAAACTCCACTTTCTTACCTGGATTCACATCCAACTACAGCTCTACTGGCACAGCCCTTTGGGACTTGTCTGTATTTTCTCCGAGGCAATACACGTAGAAGAGGACAAACTGTGAGCTGTGGGTGAATAGCTGATCACACTCACACGCATCTCAGCTACCACTGAGGTGCTCTCCTGGGCAGTCCTGCGGGTGGGAGCAGAAGGGGGATTTGTGTCTGGTATTCACTTTGTCTCCAGGTGCTGAGTACTTACAGTTCTCACTGATGTCAGCATGGGTCAAAGGAATCGGACCCAGTTGTCTTAATTAGCTGCACGAAGGAATTCCAAGGAAAGATTTCTTCTCAGTCACCAAAAACCACATTCAGGGAACACCTACGTCCTTTTCCACTTAGCTTTGTGTTGGACTTAGTCTCCCGGTGCATTAAGTAAATCTGGTTCCTCCTATTCCCTCTACCTGGTGGACTGGATGCATCCATGCAATTTGATAGTAACCTCCTGGCTGATTTGTCCTGTTGCACTGAACGGACCCAGCTAAGCAGTAAATACAAAATTCAAATTTCACGGTGGGGTCGGCTTTGCATGGACTTCTCCCTTCCCAAAGAATGCCTTTATCCCGTGCCTAGGTCAAAACGTGCCCCTCCACCTCCATTTGCATCACCAGACATGGCATAGAAAGTGATGCTGCCTCTTTTGAGATTTCATGCGTTGTGATTAAAAGTGATGTTTTTTCCAGTGCTGCTTTGTTACAAAACTGACAGGGACAGATTGTCTCTAAAAGGAAGGATGGCTGGAAGTAGCAGGGCTCTAGACACTGCTATTGCCACAGCTGGTTAATGGCCATGTGGTTAGAACACGGATTGACAGAGTCCCAATGGGGACTTCAATATCTGGGGACCTGGGGCATCTTGCACTGAGCAAGGTGGTAAATGAGCAGAGGTAAATCAAGCTCCTTCTCTGGCAGCTTTTTGCAGAACCAGGAGCACACGAAGGATATGCTGGGAAGGTGCTGGGGCACCGACACAGGATACGGGTGTTTGTGAGCGTGTCTCTGCCTCACCCTTCCCATCAATGATGCCCACCTCTTTATATCCCCAAATCCCCACAGGAGCTGGGTGCACAGCCTGACCGTCCCTGTCAAAGCCCTGTCATGATCCAGGGTGGGAAGCAGAACCTGCACCCACTCCCCCAGCCAGGGACAGGCAGGGGCTGCTGAGCACAGCCAACACACCAAGAGCATCACGGACCTTGTGGTTCTCCTTTCCTACCCTTGACACCCAGAGGAGCGTGGGAAGAGAGGGGGCAGCCCCTTGGAGAGTCAGTGAAGACCCTCAGCAGCCTTGGGGAGGGGTAGAGACCTGCTGAGCCGGCGTGGCAGAGAGCAAGGCTGGGTCCAGCAGCGGGGGGAAGGCGAGGGCTGCCCAAGCCCTGGCACTGCCATCCCTCCTGCCCTGGCTCCTGGCGCAGCAATAAGAATTGTCCTTGGTCTTGCAGAGATACTGTGAAAACAAAACCAAGATGTACCGAGTCTGGACACTTAGAGATGTTAAAAAAAAAAAAAACAACAAAAAAACCAAAACCCTGCTTTTATAACAGACGGAGAAATAAAGTGAAGTTTTCAAACGCGTCTGCCTGGAATCGTTTGGGCGGTGGCTGTTTTTAAACAAATGGCTCTGTGCACACGTTTCAAGGCAGAGATAAACACCATATTTACCACGAGGCCCTTCTCTCTCTCCATATCAACTCCTAGGCCACAGCAGACAGGTTTCTGGTGAAAAACACCAGCCAACATCCTGCATTTTTCATGACTGGGCTGCTGCACATCTTGGGGCAGCTGGAGCCGGGCTGGTTTGTGCAGGCGGCCGCTGAACTTCCGCACACTTCGGTTTCCTGACGGTGTTTGCTTATTTAGCAAAAGCCAGGTCAGATGCTCGCTGTAAATACCACATCTGGAGAGAGGCAGCAGAGCACAGCCCTGGGCAAAGGAGAGGGTAAAAGCAGCTGCAGCCCACGGCTGGGTTTCAAATACCACCCGTGGTCAATGCTCCCCCCCAAAGTTTTCACATTTAAGTTTTGTTTGCTTTCCACTAAACTGCTGCCATGAATTCTGGCGAGCAGGGGGTGCCTGGCCAAGCAGCCAGCCCAGCTTCACGGCTGATCCCTTAAATCCATCCTGGCACCTTCCAGCTCTGTGCTCCAGCTCCTCCTACCACAGCCCCATCCCGCTGCAGGTTCCCATCCCGCCGCCTGTGCCCGAGGGAGACACAGGTTTCTCCTTTTTACATTCTACCCAAGGGCTGGACCCTCACCTGTGGGGCACCCCCAGCAAGGTGCAGCTCACACAGGTGTCTCCCCTTCCTGCACCTCCCTGGGGTGAGCAAGAGCCTGGTCCAGGCCCATTACACCTCTCAAAGGTTGCAGCCAACCTTTGCAGAGGCTTTTACATGGGCAGTAGAGGGACCTGGCACCACCACCCAAAACCACCGAGGTGTGTGCCCACATAACCCACGGAGAACCACAGAGGCCATTTGGGAAGCTCCACCAGCACGTGGCAGTGACACAAATCCAAGCGCAGGAGGGGAAGGGGAGGAAGGAAACATACGGAGGAAAGGAATGTGCATGGATGGAGCCTGAGCAGGGGAGAGGACAGGTTCTGAGTGGGATTCCTTTCCACAGTGGAAACTGTCCAGGCTCATCTGTTGATAGCAGGTTAAATTTAGATGTCCCAGTTTTGGAGGGAGGGAGAGGTGGGGAGGGGACACCAGCCAACTCACAGCTGCTTCGGGTGACACCCTGAAAAAGCCAGAAGCACCCGGTGACTTACTGTCTGCACAGAGACACTGGAAAATCCCCTGTGAGGGGTGAGGGGGATGGAGGGAAGGACGTGGGCTGGTAAGCCCAGCACAGCCTGGGTGGGGCTGGAGCCCCGTTCTGGTGCTGCAGGTAACACCAACACCAATCCTGCAGCACATCTGTGAGCGCCAAGGCTGCAAATCAAACTTCACCTTTCTAGAGGTTTTGTCCCTTGGCTTTGTGCTTTCCTAACCTCAGTTTTAAGCAGATTGAGGCAGCAGTTGCTTCATTTGAAGAAATACCCTCTGACCTCCACAGTTCCCGCTTGAAACTCTTTGCAGGGACTTCCCTTTGCTGATGCAAATGAGGTTTTGTTTCCTATTTCTTCTCTCTCACATCTCCTTAAGCTGCTCACGTGCAGCAGCTGCAAATGCTCATTTTACTCCTTCATGCTTTAAAGCAAAATATTTTTAGCAATGCCCTGAAGAGCTTGAAACATCTATTAAAAATAAAATAAAAATACAGTGTCATGAACCGACACATGATTATAACAGAGTCCCTCAAGCAACCTGCATCAAGACTCCCAGGGCTGCCTTTAGTGACCTCTGTAAATTGGTCCCCCAAAGGCTGTTTGTTGAGTCTTGGCAAAAAGGAATTTGCTGTGAGGGTGGTGAGGCCTTGGCACAGGTTGCCCAGAGAAGCTGTGACTGTCCCATCCCTGTAAATGCTCAAGGCCAGGTTGGATGGGGCTTGGAGCAACCTGAGATAGTGGAAGGTGTCCCTGCCCATGGCAGGGGTGATGAACGAGATGAGCTTTAAGGTCCTTTCCAACCTAAACCGATCTGTGATTCCATGAAGAAGCCCAAACGTGGGAGAGCAGCACTGGAGAGGCAGACCTGACCCTACCACGATTCATAACTTTGGGGTTGTCCCACATTTCCTCCAACCTCTGCACCTGCAAATATTCTGTGAGGAGCCTGGACCGGGAGCAACTCCAGCACCCTGCCTGGAGAGAGGGCAGTGTGAAAGGGGGGGTCACGGGTCCCTCCAGCACTGGGATGGGTGATGGGAGGAGGCAGAACTGCAGCCTGGGGCCAGAGCAGCACCATGGTCCCCGGAGTGGAGTCACAGCACTCCAGCTTATCTCGGGCGCAGGGAACGGTCGGAGTCCCAGTCCAGGCACTGGCAGCACAGAGTGTGCCGGCACGAGATAAGGGCAGGCAGGGGGAAGTCCTGGCTCTGCAGAGGGGGACAGACACATGTTTGCAGAGAAGGAGCTTTGTGACCTTCTGGGAGCTGCAGAAAAAGGAAGGGGGGATGGTGCAAGACAGGGAACGTGCTGAGCACGACCACAGGGCCCTTGAGGAGTCGAGCCCACGGACACACGTAGGTGTGCAGAACTGAAAAATGTGTTGACGTGTCCAAACTCATCCCTGGGTGAGGAAGAGTCACAGAGTGATTAAGGTTGGAAAAGACCTCCAAGAGCATCGAGTCCAACCTTTGCCCAAACACCCCCATATCAACTAAGCCAGAGCACTAAGTTCTCCATGGCTGCAAGGTCCCAGAGCCTCGTTGCTGCAGGAGGGAGGGCGGGGATGGACTCACTGCTGACCCAGAGCTGCTCATCCCTGCGAGCCACGGCCGCCTCTTCCCAGCCCCTGGGGCTCCACACGACATTTATCTAGGAACAAAAACTCCCCTGGCACTCCCAGACGCGCTCATGCCAAAGCTTGATGCAGGATTATTTTTCCTTGTAAGCAATGCTGGAAGCAATGCACAGGGGACACATGAAAACTAAGAAGGGATAAATAAAATGTCACTTCAGCCTCTGAGCCTGCAGCGCAGGGACACCTCCATGGCTGACAGGGAGAAGGGAGCCAATTCCACACCGGACTGCTGCAAAGGACAGAGACCAGTGCCAAAACCTGCCTTCACCTTTCCATGGCCTCCGGAGCACGGGGCTGAGATGTCCAGCAGCACTTTTCCAACCTCCCTTGTCTCTCACAGGGATCTTACTCATCCCGCAGACTCACCCCACACACAAACACACCACAGCAGCCACTGCTGAGGCTGAGAGACCCATCCTGAGCAAGGATGGTCATGTCAGGGACACATCTGGCTTCTCCCACAGAACGTTGCCAGGATTTTCGTCGGGGACACGTCAGCTCTGCCCCCAGCACTGCTCAGGCAGGAAGGTGGCTGTGAGGGACAAGGCAAGCCGAGGGACATAACCCGGCAGCATGGGATGAACTTCAGCCCTGTGATCCCTTCTTAGGCTGACAGCAGCGGGATGCCACTGGCATTTGTCCCCTGGTCACCTCTGCACCACAGCATTGTGGCACAGAAGGGCCAAAGGAATGATGTCCTTCCCTTCCCAGGACAGAGATCAAGATACAGCCAAGGCCACTGATACTCTGCAAGTATCACATTCTGGAACACCAAGCATTATACAGTAAAAACCTTTAAAACACGAGATTAAATAGTAATTCTATTTTTCTCCTACCTCTCTGTGACAAAGGTACACTTTCTTTGCTCCTTTTCCAGGAAAAGGCCCTTTTCTTTGTTGCTCTTTTAGCCTTGGAGGAAGCAGAAATCCTTGGTCTTGTCTCCCCACGGGTTTGGGGAATCCTCTCTGTGCCTCAGGCTCCCCTCTGCCTACCACAGTGTGACACTGTCCCTGGTGCTCTGCCATAGCAGCATCACCAGCACTCACGTCTCTGCTGCCTCGAGGCCACAGCGTGGTCTCAGGGGAGGGAAAAATTAGTGTGTTCTTTCATTAGGAATAATTAAGACTCCACCTTTGATAAAAGCCTTGAAAGATTCCTGCTCACAGTGAAATGGCAGGAAAACAGAGGCACAACCACCTTAGCACAGACAAAGGGATAAGCTCCTTCAGAGCAGCAGTGGAGCAAGTGCTGTTAGTTATCAGGGGATCAACCAACAAAGACAACCTGCTGGAATGAGACTCCAAGCCCTGGTTAGTCCTTGAATTCTTCTCCAGGACTGCCAAGACCAGGGCAGCTTTACTCTTTGGTGGACATCTGTCCCCAAAGCACTGGACAGAGGCCCCATGATCACAGGCCACTCAGCACAGATGACACAGCCCGTGACAGCTTCTGGCAACCACCAAACGAGCACCACAGGCACTTGCCAAGTCCTTGAGTCATCTAATGAAAATGCAGATTTTTCAAAGTCGACTTTGCTGGGTTTTGTGCATATTCCTGTAGGCTTGTGGTCACGATCAGCCTCTGCACTGCTCAGCTCCTCCAGCAGCTACTATGGAAACCAGGAGCAGCACCCGAATCTCAAGGGCAGATAGTTCAGAGGGCTGAGTTGTTCAGCCTCATTTGGGAAGCGTTGCAAGAAAATGTGTGTTCAGTCAGGGTCTGGAGTAATTCTCAAGGCACTTCACTTGCCAGGAGTTAAAAAGGTACCAAGCAGCAGAGCAGGGACAACCCCCAACTGCTCCCATCATTCCAAAAAAGAAACTTTAAATGGCTCAGCATGCCACCATCACATTCTTACCAAGCCAATCTTCTCCATAGCAAGAGGTTTCTGAGCTATCTGGGGGAGCACAGCTGATATGGCCTCGGGAGGAGGTGTCACATGCCACAGCCAGGGGAGATTAATGCAAAGAATTTAAGGTCAATGGTTTGGGCCAGCTGCTATTTATAAAGAGGAAGGGAAGCTGAACAACAGTTTCACCTCTAGGCCTTAAGAAATGTCATCTAGTCAAGGAGAACACACTGAGAGGGGCACACTTCAATCCAACTTCAGCTTTTCTTCATGTCCAAGCAGCAAATTTTGGAGCATTCTCTCCTCTGTTCCAGTGCTGTGGTCCCTGAATCACCAGCACTCGCCCTCTTCCATCGAATGGACTGGGAGGTTACACACAAATCCCAAACAGTGCTGCCTCCAACACAACCCACAGCACACTTGGGTCCATAAATCCAGGGCATATGGAAAAGCCTTGGAGCCTATGGCCTTGCAAAGCTAAAAGCAAGCCCTCCTTGTACACTGAATTTCCCACATTTCTTCCTTTTCACAGGGAACCTACCCAGCGTTGTTCTCAGGTGCAGAGATAGGAAGGACACCGGCCACAGCTAGGACAGGACTTAATACAGACACTAACTTTGTAAGTTGACTTGAAAGGAGGGATTTCTTCAGGAACTGTTGACAAATAAAAGTAGTTTATAATGCTGGATGTGACAACAAGAAATTATCAACTATTTACAATTCCCAAAAGTGACCACAGGCCCACGAAAACAGAAAATGCCACCTGTCATATCATGTAGTATTAAAAAAGAATGTTTCTACTGAAAATAGAAAAGGCAGAAGTGCCCCAAAATGTCCTAATAAGACCAACAAGATAAACCCATCTGATCTGCTCAGCTAACACATGAGATATTATTTCAAGTACCTTAATCCCAGAGCCACAAAATCTGAGGACATCATTTGGAGATTTCAGGGAGGTCAAATGCATCAGAGAAAGGGTTTGGCCAGAACGCCTTCGGGGCACTCTTTAAAACATTTGCTCAGTATGTTCAAGTGTAAACACCTAAGAATTTCACAAACGATATTGACTAAAGCCAAAAGCTACAGGGAAAAAGCACAAACTCATCCATGTTAGAAAAAAAATGTACCCGACAGTGGAATCCGCCAGCCAAAGCCACGAGCTGCAGAATCACTGATGCCTCTGGATGGAGGTCACGTGTCCATTTCCAGAGCCAGAAGTTTTCCCTATAACCTGAGTTCCATGTTTTGAGTTCTGTAAGATTTACAGAAAGGTAAAAATAGGAGAGCTTTTACTTCCCACCTCTTTGCTGAATGTTACTGCCATGGGAACGTGCTCTGCACGCTGCCAGCTTCTTCTCAGATAATTTCCTATTCCTCCACTAAGCCTCTGGCTCACACATGACTCAGTTTTAGCACTTCACTGAGATAACCATGTGCCCCATCCTAGACTTAAAATTAGCAGGGTAAACCTCAGCCCCTTCTTAAGAGCCTGGGATAATCGAGCATTCTCTTAATGAAAAATGTGCTGGTTTGTATCAGGAACCAACTGGAGCGACTCCCTTGTGTAGGCAAGGGAGGAACAACAGAAAGCTAAGCCCAGCACAGGGCTGGAAATCCCAGAATACAGGGAGATAAACCCTTCCAACACAACTAACACCAAGGCAGATAAAATAGTTTAATATAGAGCGAGAACAAGTATTGCATAAAAATAAGCAAAATCTTTTTTCTTAAAAAAAAAACTAACAAAAAACCCCCAAAAAGTCTGAGAAATCGTATTTCAAAGAAAAGCTGGTTGGGTATTGAGCACGTATGTGACTCATGAATGCAGGAGCTACGGCACAGTTCTACAGGAGAGTTCAGGATGTTCCTAGCTTCTCCATCCACTAAATCCAGAGGAAGATCTGTGGAGCAAGGAAAAAAAAAAGAAAACCACACCAATGAGTGCTAGAGCCTCCCTCAGGCAGCATTAATTCAGCAGATCTCTCAATCAAACCTCCAGTCTCCCTGGTACCAGAAGCTTTTTATGAGAACACACGAATATTTCCAGCATCTTTTACCTGAGCCTGCAGCAACATACCCTGACTAGATATAATTGTGCTTATTCTAGAGCCTGTCATCTGCAGAGATCCATGATGTCTCTGTTTGACAGGGAAACAAAGTTTAAGAAAGTTGTTGGAAGGGAACCAGCCAGGCAGTGGCAGAGTGGATGACAGAGTTAACCTTTAACTGTAAATCATCATCTCACTTCAGCCACAAAAGTACCAATTTATTTCATTCCTTGTTTCAGCCTGATAAATGGAAGAGATTTTAGATTCACACACAGTTTGAGCACACACATCATGTCCCTGAGAGGTGGAGAAAGAACATGAGCCAGCTGGAAATTCTCTTATGAGACAGCTGAACCTCACTGGAAAGCAGAGCCTGGACTTTGAGCTCTCTGCAGTGCCACCAAAATGGAAACCAGAACTAGTATTTAACTGTTTTTGTCAGAGCTTGCTCTTGTAAACCATTCAACTGTTTTATTCTATTTGTACTTCTAATAAAAAATTAGATAAAATAATGGGACTTACGTGTTAGGTGATCCAAAACCAAACCCTGAAAAATTAGAAAAATAATTGTTAAAGGGAAAAAAATGAACGTAAGATTTGTAGTAAATGTCCCCTCCCACACACAGATTGAAGAATATCTCTTTCCTGCCTTAGGCCACGAAAAAAGCGATGGGCAAACAATGAAAGTCCAATCTCCATCTCGAAGAGACGTGACTTGCCTGGCTCCTAAGAGGGCTTGGCTTTCACTGCTCCTCAGCCAGGTCGTTCATTAGCAGCTCTGCAGACAATGTGCCTGGTTTATTCAGCTCTCTCCAGAGCTGCTTTCTGGAGATGGTTTGTGCTTAATGCAAGTCCTTGGTGACAGGCAGCCACCGGTGAATGTGGCTTTTCACAGGTTCTGCTCTCAGCCCTGGGTAAATCACTGTGGCTTCACTGAACTGCAGGAAAACATTTGGCTATTGGTGCTCCAGCTCAGTCTTGCAGTGCACATTCCTCTGACAGCAGTACTCACACACAGATACCCATGTGCTGAGGTACTGAGGAGACATTACTTCTCAGTATTTTCCTTTGAGGAGAAAAAGCAACTCCACAAAAAGAGTGTGCAGAGAAGAGTGATGTGGAGTTGCCCCACAGCACATCAGCGACGGAATTAGGGGCTAAAGGCTGAGAAGGTGCTACACCCCACCCTGCAGCTCAATTCTCCAGGACACGGTGCCTTCCCTGTAGCAGGGCCAGGATCAGGCAGGTTTTTGGCAGGGAACTGATGAGTCCCACCCAGTTTCCAGGGAAAAACAGAGACAGGGTGGCTGTTAGGGTCATTATACTTTAGTTTCTCCTACCTCCTCCACCTGTCCCAAAGGCTGAGAATCCACTGCCTTGGGTGCCAAAGCCAGTGCCCTGCTGTGACAGGGATCCAAAGGAGGGGGTATTTTGGTTTGCCAGGGTGCCAAACGATGCTGTGTTGTTACTGGTACCACCAAACCTGCAGTGAAAGAGAAAATCCATGTTTACAAACATCTTCTCACTTACACTGGAAGTCTGTCCCCCTATACCAATGGTAACAGTGCACTCCTTAAATGAGGACACATCAAAAGGTAAGACCAGCTGATATGAATATACCTGTTTGTTTTGGAAAGAGATTTTCTGCTTTGGGAAAGATTTTTGTACATAGAAATGTCTGTTCAGCCCCCATTGTTAACATACACTGGGCAGAAAGGCAAATATGCTCACACTTACACAGGGTGTTTTCAAGTGCTTGGAAACAGCAACTCCAGCCATCAAATGGAGCATTTTAATTCACCCCTGTGTAGTTTTCTCCAGAAGTACTGCATCATTTCATTTCACAAACAGGGCAGCAAACACAGAATTGATATGAGCATCTCATGGCCAAAGCACAAAGCAGAGCACGGATACAGAAGCCACACTCCCAAATTCCAGGGTGTACCTTACTCACTGCCCGTGGAACTGTCTGCAGATTTCTCAATTCCTTTCTCTCCCTGGTCCATTTTGAACCACACACAGTTCCAGTGCTTCCCTGAAGATCTGCACCTACCTGGCACTTCTCCCCATCACCTCTGGATCACTTCCCTAATTGCCTTTGAGGACTGAGATAAGAAACACTTTTATATATGGAAATTTGTCTCTTTTCTCCACCCACTCTGTCCAACCAGGCAGTGCAGAGCTCTCAGCATGACACACTAATGAGACCACGATATGCATTTTGGTTCTCTGCCCCCTCTACACCTCTCCTAATTCTGAATGTAAGAAACACACTCAAAGAACGACCTTCAAGTTTAAGTTAAACTGGGCAAAATGCAGACACAAGATTTCCAAATGCCAAGCTCCACAAGTGCACGACACTACCAGCACTAACCCAGCAGAGCCTCCCCTGAGCAGGGTGGGACAAGTCACAGTGTGCCAGCTCTGCAGAGCTGTGCTTCACACAAGCTCCAGTCATTTCTGACTTAAAATATGACCTGACAGCACGTTAACCCACCTCTCCATCCATCCACATCTAGTAGACTTAAAAAAAGCCCAAAACACAGACCCACATCAAAAGCTATCTCTCCAGATAAAAGACAGCCCTTGCAGCAGTGTGACAAGCAAGCCACCTGGTAAAGGACATCACCTCTCCTCTCCCAGACACTGCCAAGTGCACACTCTGCTCCCACAGACAGCATTAGATACCAGGGCAGTCCAGTGACTTTGCATCTCTGGCCCTGCTCCCCATCCCCTGTGCCTCTGCACCCCTGGACCCTGCAGGCAGCTTCAGCTCAGAGCCACAAATGCGCTTTTCTCAGGAAAAGCAGAACTGGTTTTTTAGTTCTTTTAAAAGAGAAGCAAGATGGGGCGGTACTTTCAGAACAAGAGGTTTTACAGGGCTCCATCTTCTCAGGGTTATGTCACAACACACAAATCATGTCTATCTGGTATAAGGCAGTGGAGGTGAAAATAGTGACAAGGAAACTTGTGGTTCAAACTGTTCCTTTCAGTTGCAACTAGAACATGCCTCTTGGAAAGGCTATGCACAGTATGAGTAAGAAACAGCTTAAGCTATGGACAGGTTTTTTTCCAAACATATAAAAAACATGAGATACAGCCACTGCCTGGTAATAATTTAATCCAACCTATCTTGCCCAAGTTGCCAGGTCTTTTGTAAAGCTGCTGTGCAAAACACAATTGAGAGGCACTTG
This sequence comes from Sclerurus mexicanus, assembly GCA_013396755.1. Lineage (NCBI taxonomy): Eukaryota > Metazoa > Chordata > Aves > Passeriformes > Furnariidae > Sclerurus > Sclerurus mexicanus. The sequence goes on along the minus strand of VWZF01002318.1, from coordinate 253,848 downwards.
AGGTTAGTTTATGAAGGCAAAACATTATTTGCTCACAAACAGTTGGAATTGCAGACTCTGAAGAAGCGTAGTGGTTTCTATTTTTGACACCCCAGTCATCTATTGAGTGATGAAGATTTTTTAGAATTGAAGCAGTATGAATCACATGTATTTCAGTCAGCAGGGTGTTCTCAGGAACTCGGAGCTAATACGGCACAATGTACTGGCAAGTAACTTTTTTGGAATTGGGATTTTTAAAGTTTTTTCACTTCAGGAGAAAGGCAGAAAGGAAATCCTGCACAGATGCTACATTATACTGCAGAATTAAACTCTTGCTCAACATTTTGTGGTGAGATTTGGATTTTTGTAAAGCTGCCTGAGAATTTTGCACATTCTTTTAAAGTTTTAAAAATCAAATTCCTCAGGCAACTCTGAAAATATCAGACCTTTCTAGTAGAGAAGAAAATTGTCAAAACTTCCCACAAGTTCAGTCACTGAATTATCTTTCCTGAGTCTGCAGACTGCTTATGCAAGACCTCTGTTTCAGCAACATGCTGCTTGTTCTGAATCCCATTTTATCTTTAAGCTTCCAGCGTTGTCAGGGAGCACATCCAGTTTCAGTACAAAATCCTGCAGCACGATGGCTGGATGTTGGAACCGAACAAACCATCAGCTGAGTTAGGCTCAGTCATCTCTACAAAGTGCATCCTTCTTTGTGGAGATTCAATGACACCCTTTCCAAATTTGCTGCACCAGAGCTCTGGAGAGCAGAACCACCTGGCTGAAGCCTCCCACGGCTCAGGGGTACCTGCCCTAACCTCGAGAAATTAACAATTTACACTTCTGGATGTTCTAATGTCTCTTATGTAAAAGCAGTTCCTCCTGAAACCAGACGAAGAGACAAACACTTGTGAAATATGTAAACACCAAGATTGGGAAGACATCCGGTTTCCTCTCCTCACTGGAAGTTCTTCTCTTTTAAACTGGCTCAATTCAGCCTGAATTTAACTGCAGGGTGTGAGGGAGCATTGCTGGCTGGTAGCACTGCGTTCAAGAAGTGCACTTGTTGCCAGTTGCAGAAGCTGCTCTGCAAGGTTTGAATCTCTGCATTTGCTGAACAAAGAAAGGAATAATGCACTCTCTGCTCTGGTGCCAAGCACAGGCTTAAGGGGTAGAGGAACAGGTAAGAACTATCAGTGTGGGATAAACACAAAGCGCTCTGGGAGCACAGGCTGATACAAGTGCCTCATCAAAGGTGAGAGAACAGCCTGAGCTCTAATCAGGAGCTCTAGCCCGTATCTAACCAGTGGATAAGGTGGCTGGACAGAGTCACAAACAACAGTATTTGTTATTTTCCTTGCTAGACGTAGCTTGTAGTCCTAGATTTGCACTCATTAAAGTGCACACACAGAAAATACTCCTTCATTTCCTTAGACAACTGCAAGATGACATCCCTAAAGCTAAAGATTCAACCCAGTACCATCAGCATTCAAATGAGATCACACACATTACTTCCTCTGGGGTTAAAATCTTAGTTTTATGCCTTAATTGTTGTTTTAAAACAAACCAACCAACCAACCAAGGACATTTTGAGCATACCAAACCATCCCAGAGTATATTCCTTACATTAATGCAGAGGTAACTAAGCATAGCCTTGTCATGCAGGGATGTTGTTTCCCCCTGGTTGTCTTACCCAAAGCCTCCAGCGCTGGCTGCTGCCGTACCCTCGCCGAACACTTTGCCTCCCGTTGAGCCCAGAGGGCTTGAAAAGGTTGGGGCTGAACCGAATGCTGGCACCCCTCCAAACCCAGGGGATCCCCCGAAAGTGGGAGGGCTGCCAAACACTGGAGCAGCACCGAAGCCACCTGAGCAAAACAGAGGCAAAAAACAAACAAACAAAAAAAAGGGACAAGAACATCACATAAACGATAAGGCAGGAAGAGAAAGTAAAAACTAGATTTCCAAGCAGATAAAGGGGCTGTTCACCTTACCATATGGACACCACATCATTTATAAAACTAACTGCAGGGTGTTTTGTTGCAAAAGAAGTGGGTAGGAAGTGCCTGAATGCGTGCAAGAAACTGCAACCAAATTAAATAAGTACCCAGAAGAAAACCACATTCTGGGTCTCTTATACTACAAATCAATCCTAGAGCTGCACTAGAAGGTAATAATATATTGTACATGCTTGCACTGTATGAAGGAATCTCTACTTGCTTTATACAAAATAAACCCCAGTATCTTAATTGTGAGATAGCAAGCATGCACAATAACCATGTTACAGTACAAATATGTACAACTGATGCTTTATTATTATTAAAAAAATATATCCATTCTTCATCATACAACATGCACTCTTTACCAGAAAAAAAATAAATCTCAGCTTAGTCAGCTTTAAAGCTCTGCTTCTCACCATTTAAACAAATGAGTGTCCAAAAGGACTGCACACAGCAACAGGCAATGAGAAGCCTCCTGTCAAGGTCAGGTGTATGAACACTTGCTGCTGTGGTTTTATGCAAGGTTTTACCCTGGCTCCTGATCTAAAGCTCTGGAAGGACACAAAAGTGTCCTGCAGACAGAACTTGTTGCAGGCGAGTGCTTGAATTGGAAGAACTCCCCAGTGCAATGGGCAAGTCTGCCCCATCTCTTAAGGTCAGGGAGTAGAGGCAAGCTTGGTTTTTAGCTGCTCCAGTGATGCAAAGATTCAGGGATAGGGTATTATCTAATCCTGGTTTAAGTGGTGGAAACTAAAATGCAAGGATTAAATGCCAGGTCAGTGGAACCGCACAATTCCCACAGGGAATTAAGAACTGCATGTTGCTCTTGGCAATTTCTGTTCAGGGTTTAGCTGCCTTCTGCAGCCCTTGATGGACTTCTAGCCAGATTATTTGATTCTATGTTCATCTGCTGGTATTACTGGCCTGCTTCTAATTGACACTGAGGAACGTGAAGGACACCTGCTCCTTTGTTTGGTTAGGGATGAGGATGGGACACCACCGCACATTTTAATACCCAGGGTGAAATTCCAGTCCATGTCAAGGTAATGGATACTGTTTGGCTGTAAACACAAAAGGTCTGGAAAAAAATAAATGCTAGGCCTGAATTATTTAAACACAGATCAGATGTCTTGTTACCTCTATCTCTAGGAAGTTACAGCATTTATCCCAGGGACTGAAGTTTTGCTCAGCATACACTCTCTTTTGCAATGCATTTTAACATGTTTCACTTCCCTTTTCCCACTATTTGTAAGTAGTGAAATGGAGATAAAAAGGGTTATAAAACCCAGAGTGAAGTTTGTAAGATACTATTCCAAGGAAGGATCTAATATAGGAAAAATTCATTCAGTTCCATATTCCATACTCTTCATTGTACAGAACATAAGACCAGAACTAATTCACACAGCTCTCTGCTCTTAAATTGAAAAGGGAATTTCTGGAATGAACATCTAAGGATATAGTTTACTGGGGCATTCTTGCACAAGAGTAAATTTTTGCCTTGAATCCACCAGTTAGAGTTCCATTCACTAAGCCATTAGTTATCTTTATTTATTGTTCAGAGACAATGCCTGCACTTGCAGTGAGCCCGGGCTGTAGAGAGCTAAGTGGTAGAATTTTAACATCTCCCAGACAAATGTGGGTTGTCACAGTGGGTGGATTCCCAAAGTACCTGCTTTGTTTGGACTGGAGAACCCGAAGCCTTGAGAGGCCACACTTCCACCACCGGAGCTGAAGGTGCCCGTAGGCTTCTGCTCTCCAAAAGATGAGCTGCCAAATCCAAAAGTCTTTGCTCCGCTGTTTCCAAATAAGCTGGAAGAATCTGGGCAGATGAAGAGCACTTGTAAACAGCCAATACTCACAGCAGTCCATATTCTATGCTGCACTGAAGCAGGAGGAAGGAAAGTGACTTTTCCTTTCCCAACCCCCAAGCACAAAATGAACATCACGCTGCAAACAATGCAGAGAGAAGCCAAATTTTCCCCAATTACAGGACTTTATAGTTCCACCAAGGTCCATTCTGGATTTGATGGACCACTAACAATCCTTTATTGCTGCAATCTAGTAAACCACCACGATGGATGATTTGTTTAGATGCATCCTGTGCCCCAGTCAGTAAGAGACAATCCCCCAAGCGAGAAAGCCCAGCAACTACAACCAGTCTCTCCAGACAACACAAATATCAGCAAACCACAAATTAAAGATTCTCAGCTGTTGTGGCATTGGCCAGTATTTCTACACATGACTATCTGACAGGACCTTAAAGAAGGAGAAATAACTCATGTTTTCATCTTTCACAAGACTACATTGAGTTTTTGCATGTGGAGTCAGGACACAGAACAACCAAAGCTTTTCTCTGGTGAATCATCCGTTTTATTTCATCACAAAACCCAGCGCTGCAATAGATTATTAAATTGGCAAGGTTAGAAAACTGACCTCAACCATTAATCGCAATGGATCATTAAAGATGTTAATAAAATAAATGGATTTGCTCTCTCAAGACTTGACGTGCTACTTCTAGCCACTTGCAGCTAATTCTACAGCTACCTGTTTATCCATATGTCATAGCAAAGTTTGCTAAAATTATATGTGCTGCACAAAGACATTCATTTTTAGGACGAGGTTGACAAAACTTTTATCCCTCATGTGTTTGTTAACTTGGTTTCTCCTGAGTCTTAAAAATTTTTACAGTCTTAGGGCAGATGAGGAATAATTAAAGCTTTCTAACTTCCAGCTAAGTTGGAAGGCGAAATTCAGTGACCACAATTTAGAGTGTTCAGTTCTAAGGAAGGATTTGGCCAAGAATTCCCTACAGAATATGGATATTCTTCACACTTCTTGCATCTGCTTCTTTGTTTCAATGGCTTCCCTACTTTTTTTCCATAAACCTAAAGGAAAAATTCTAGATTACACATCACATATACTCTGTTATCCCCTCAAAGCCTTTTTCATATTAACACAGAATTTACTCAAAGACAACTAGCAGCAGAAAAGCAAATGGGATCACAAAAGCAGATGGAAATCACGGCACATTTTGTATTCTTGTTTTGGTCACTTACTCTGGGAAGCTGCAGATCCAAATCCTCCACTGGAGGAACTGAAGGGATTCTTATTGGCTGCATCCTGACTTGGCTTTCCTCCCAAACCACTGAAGAAGCCTCCATCTCTCCCACCACTTCCAGCTCCAAACAAGCCTCCACTGGAAGAAGATGGCTGCTAGAACACAAGGACAAAAAAAAGGGATTTCAGTGAAGTCAAAAGAGCACATGTTCCCACGGCTGCTCTTTCTGTCTGGCCTGTTCCTCTGGATGTATGAAGGGGCTGCCAAGCCAGCAAGCAATCACCTTCCAACACGGAATGTCATGAAACTTTATTTAAGTCTGTCTTAAACTTTGTCCATGGCATAGAGTAACACCTTTGAGACTTGCCCTACACTGTTCACTTTCCCCTTAGCGTGGAATAAAGACAGGTGACTTACTGCCTTTCTGTCTTATCTTGCATGTGATAAAATGCTTCTGTGTCCAAACCCCTCAGAAAACATTCATGCAGGTGCTGCTTTGGTGCTCACTACAACAGCCAGTATCTTCAGTACAGACTGGAACATGTTTCATTGAACAAATCAAATATATATTTTTTTTAAAAATAGATCAGAAATAGGGAACCCTGACCAAGTCCCCTACATGTAACAGTCCTTTGTTTCTACAAAAAGCAATAAATACTTACCTGGCCAAAGACAGTGCCTCCAGAATTAGCTGCTTGCCCGAACACAGAACCTGTGTTACTAGAACCAAAACCTAAGAAAAGAAAGAAAAATAAACCACCAGAACTATTAGTAGGGTATAAGACATTCAGGGAGATGACATTAGCTCAGGACAGGGAAAAGACAGGTCTTCCAAGCCAAAACACAGGGATACAAATGATGTTACCAAACATATCCAGGCTGGACAAATACAAAGCATGTGCCAACAAGTAATAAAATTACATTGAAAGGTTATTTGAAAGTCATTCTCCTTCTCTCTTTGACCAACTTAACAGACAATAGAAGGCCTTTTCACATGTGGGATTGTTGCTACCACTAAAGAGAACTGGATTGCTGTTAACATGGCTACAGTAATGCTGCAAGTCGTGCACAAGCACTGTAGCTTTCTGATTGCCCTTGTGTAAGGAGGATCTGAGCTCTGTTACCTGAAGATTCATGTTAAAGATAATGAAATGTTTTGATTAAAAAAAGAACTCTCCTTTCCATTTCCCAGTTCACTTAAATGCGTCTTTCGTAATAAAACTTGCATTTCTATAATTAGGAACACCTTTCTTGAGCAGAGTTCACTTCCCCCAATTTAACTATTCTCTGTTACTGTAGTTAAAATGAGCAAGCAGTTGCCTGCAGTGCCATAATTTTTAATTAAATAAGCCTAATTAGTTTTTCTTCCTTGCAAATACATGCTCTCTATTATTACTATGTAGTTTTCACTTTTCCCTGGGAGCTCTCTGAAGATGGTACAGACAAACCTTTGGAAAAACTACAGAATATTGAGCATTGTGCAGAAAGGGAGACTGACCAAGGTTTGATGTGTGCAAGCATTCGATTTAACTGGGAGGGCAGGTAGCTGATGGTCACGTTACCATTAAATCAATTTTGAGATGTTTCCAAATGCAAAAGTGGATTTAACAGGTTATTCCTTGCTAACTCATCACTTGGAGGGTTTAAAATTTTGTTGCCACCCCAGAGGACAACACGGGGTACATCTCCTGCTGCATGGCCTCAGTGCAGCCCACTGAAGGAAGGGCTGCGTCTGTATTCACTGCCTTGGTTATGGTCTCAGAGCTGCCTTGCCTCTTCCATGTACCAATTTACAACACTTACATGCAACAGGCAGGACAAAATGTAATTCCAAATGAAATCAAGGTAAACTTGTAAGTATAAAATGAAGGCAGGATTGGATTGACAAGGCTGCATTCAGAGAGGCCTGCTGATGAATAGTGAAGCAGAGCAAAAGCTTCTTTGGTCTCCAGCATCAGTCTCCCCCTCACACACACTGCAGCTCCTGTTCTTACTAATTGAAAGAAAACCAAACCAGAACAAAATCAAACAAACTAAAAACCCAACAAAAAAAAAAACAACAAACCATCAGGTGCCATAGGGGAAAAATAAAGCATTAAAGACATCCTGCTTTCCCCAGTGCTATAGTTGGTATGTACTTCAGCCAGACAGCACCACTGGGATGTCCCATCTCCCAGTCTGCTCTTACCTGAAGCCTGGCAGAAGCTGAACCCAGCAGAGGACGTGGTGGTGGTGACAGCAGCGGTGCTCCCAAAGACAGACCCCCCTTGTCCAAAGCCAGTGCTCTGCCCAAACGCAGGGGGGCTGCTTTGTCCAAAGAGCCCCCCTCCAGTGCTGGAGGATGGCTGTCCAAAGAAGGAGTTGGAGCTGTTGGTGCTAGCCGGTGCTCCAAAAACATTCCCACTGCTCGAGGCTGCTGTGGAAGACGCTGGCTGGCCAAAGGCTGGCATTGTCCCAAACCCAGACTGGCTGAAGGTAAAGCCTCCTGAAGAACTGCTGGCAGGTTGCCCAAAGATGGGTGCTTGCCCAAAGGCTGGCTGACCAAAGCCCCCCGTCGTGGTGGTGCCAAAAGCAGAAGTACCAAAGGCTGAGGTGGCAGCCTGTGTGGTGGCGGTGGCAGTGGACAGAGTGCTGGTGGTGAGCTGCCCAAACGGAGAGGATGCTGTGGTACCTGCTGGGAGTTGTCCAAAAACTGGTGGTGTGGAAGGAGTGGCAGCTGTATCACCAGCAGGCTGGCTAAATGCTGAGCCAGAAGAGCTGGAGCTTGGAGGCTGAGAGAACACCGAGGAGCCTGCAGAAGTGGGGGCAAACACAGGAGCACCAACAGGCGGACTCTGCACAGCTGTAGTAACATCAGAGGGAGCGGCCACCACACCTGTGGCTTCTGCAGAAGAGGCCACGTTTGCTGTAGAGGTGGTTGCTGAGACATTCTGGTCTGGTGGGGGTGCTGCAGAGACAGCAGGAGGCACTGGTGCCTTCACATCACCCGAGGAGGCAGGAGCAGCCACGGCATCAGGGGCAGGTGGTGCCACTGTGGTGCCAGAGCCCTCCAGGACGGTGTCCCCAGCTGTGGCCTGGGGCAAGGTGGGTTCTTTAACTGGCTCTGAGAGCTGTGGCTGTGGGGACTGTGTCACTGGAGGTGAAGCCCCAGCTGCCACAGCTTCATTTTCAGATGGTTTTTCCGGCACAGACGGTAGTTTGGCATCGCCTGCAGACTTAATAGGAGTTGCAGCAGAGACAGCAGTTTGTGATGAACTTGAGAAACTCCCAAATGAGAGAGTAGGAGGGGTAGAGGTGGATGTGCTCACACTGTTTGTTTGCTGAATACCAAATGAAAAGGTGGGTTTGTTGCCACTAGAGCCTCCGAGATTAAACACCCCGGAAGACCCTGTGTTGGTTAACTGGACACTGCCAAAGAGACTCCCTGTGGCACTGGTGCTGATGGGCAGGGATGCCGTGCCAGCTGACGTGACTGACGTTGAAGCAGCTTCTGCAGCTTTTCCTAAAGTCAGGGGAGCAGCAAAATTAAACCCAGAAGGTATTGTAGATCCTTTAGCTGACTGTGTTCCTGCAACACTGGTAGACGGTGCTTTAGTGGTGGTCTTGGCATTATCATCTACTTGACCAACCCGTAGTCCTGAGAAGCTCCCAAGAGTTTCCCCAGCCAGATTACTCTGAAACAAGTGATCTCCTGGTTTAGATGGGGCAACATCCAACTTGCCAGAGGCTGTGGGGGGAGCAGAAGATGTTGTTGCAGCAGGTTTGTTTGACTGGGTGCCATCTCCTGAGGAGCTACTTCCTACTGCACCTCCTGGAGCACTTGCTGACTTGTGGGACCCAAAAGCAAAGGAGCCCTCAGGAACTGGTGCAAGTTTGGAACTCCCAGCAAACAAAAATGAATCAGGCTGGGTAGACTCTTTAGCAGGGGCTGTCAGAGACAGAGAAGAGGTTACAAATTGAGTTAAAGTATGCAAAGCTCATTTATCATTTGTATAATGTCTCCTGCCCGTCCCACTCCTCCTTTATCTGTGTTATTTACCTAAACTTTTACGTTAACCGAATCTTCAAATTTTAAGCCCAGTTTCTTGTCTCTGCTTAACATCAACAAAGTATACCAGCAGCATTACTGTGACTGTGATGGTCTAAGGATAGAAACAAGCCGAGATTTGTGAAAAGGTGATGTCTTATCAGAGCAACCAGTAACAACGGGTGCAAGTTTTTCACCATATGACCTCTTTTGCGAGACTGAAATTAGAGGCAGAAAAGTTCAAGAATATTATAAAGCAAATGTATTGGTCCCCTTTGTCCAGGCTGGGCAAATATGATTCACCTATGAAAAGGAAAGGCAGCCTATGTATTGTCACTTCAATTTTAGAAGCAACACAAAGCCATTCCAAGCATTTCTCTCCAATTACTAAATGCTCATTTCACTGGATGACAGTTTTCTGTGTCAGTCCACCTCAGCAACTTTAAATCTACAGATCAGAGACAGCAGAGGAAATGAGTACAGATGTCACCCTTTTCATAAACTAGTACCTCCTAAAAGTACTTGGCAATAAACATTTTGCTTACTCTTAACTACAAGGCTTCTGTGCATCACAGGGCAGAACCCTGTGTGTTGCCTAGGTGGGTAATGTTACTGCAATTTTAGTACTACAACTGCAACATGGAACAAGAAGCACATGAATTAAGAAGAGTAAATATTCTCTTCGAAAGGAAGAGATGCTGTTGGCACACTCTGCCAAACTAACCTTGCGAGGAAGTGAGACTGAGCGGCGTCGGTGATGAAGCAGCTGATGTGACACCACTAAAATTAAACACAGGCCTAGGAGGAAAGAGGAGGAAGGCAAAGAATGACACTTAGCTCAAAGTGTTGAAACTTCCAACCATATGATTAAGAAAACTCTAAGACTCAGATTTCCAGTACAGACTTGCACAAAGCCAGGCATACAGGAACAACTAAACTGGGAGAGAGAAGCACAGACCGTGCTCTGTTTCCTCTCTGACAAACCTTCTAGAGAGTTAAAGAGAGTCAGAATTTGAATGTCTTTTGACCACCCCTCACCCTCCCATGTTCCTTCCTTTCTGCTGTGTATTTTTCTTCCCCATGCAGCTCAGCCACCGAACACTACATCCCAAAACTGACAGCTTTGGGGAGACCACGAAGAGCAAAAACCACAGTGGCAAGTAGAGGTTAAAAAAGCTAAAAGGGAAGAAGTCAGTGCATGTACAAAAGGGAATAACGCCCATCAAAAAGAACATCACTCACAGCAAGACAGAAATGAAAAGTTAATGTAAACTATTTCACAGTAGAAATATTCTGTTTTGCAAAAATACTGTGATCTTTCATAATGATCAGTGGGGTCTTCCAGAAATCTTCATTCCCTGAGACTTCTTAAACTTTTTCTCTGATTCTCAAAGACCAGCTGCTGATAAAGAAGTCAGGCTGTGGAACTAAGGCATCACTGACAACAGCACTGTACTTAGCATATGGTTTACACACTGAGACATTGCACATGGGACAAAGGCAGGGTTGTTTGCATTTTGAATCTGATTTTCCATCACTCAAAAGGACTCTTTCAGCTCTCTGTAGAGCACAGCAAGGCATTTGGGTAACATCCACTTGACAAACGTGCAGAGAAATGGGTAATACTGAAAGAAAGCCAATTGAAAGTACGTGTGTTCTGAAATACTTAATGTTGTCCACTTCATAAAGAGAAATTCACTAGAGTGTTAGACTGGTAAACGTGCAGAATTTCAAACAATCGTGTCTAAGGAGTGGTCCCTCTCCCCCCAACATAATTATGTTTAGATATGATCAAAGAAATATTTTTGCCATCCCTGAAAAAAACACTTCATAAGAGAGATTTCAGAGGAACATGTTTATAACATGTGCCTTGCTTTGTGTTATTGTTACATAACAGCCATCACCAGATGGCATGGGGCCTCTCTAGTCACCTTCAGGAACTGACTATTTTTCAAGCCAAAACATGAAATTTGTTCTGCTGTGCTAAAATAAATAATTCATTCAGCAAGTTTGACCATCAGTACAAATTTCAAGTCCTAACTGGGAACTTGTTCAATACTCCACTATTGATAAATCCCCAAAGCAAGCCAGCCATCCTTTACTCTTCATTAGTTACACACTGAAAACTAAGCAACATGATATTGCTTTCAAGTGTCAGCGACCTTCAGATCTCCCTCAAGCTTCCCCAAACAAGATCTTCCAAGAACTCTGGTACAGCCCCTGCCCTCCCAGGCTAACAGTTGCAGGTGCCATTCTACAGTATTACACAGGCAACACCTGCTGTGCCAGCCCATACTCATGTTTAATGTCAGCCACAAAGAAATCTTAAGGTTCATACAGACCCTGCAGAAGAAAACGAGAACGCTTTGTTGAGCTGGGAAGTTGTTGCTTGTACTGATGTCACAGTAGAGGAAACAGCTGTAACTGTTTTTACTGTCCCTTGTCCTGTAAGTCACAAGAACAACAAATAAATATACAGAGAAAATATATTTACAAACAGAAGAAAAAAAAAGAAGGCACCTTTTCATCCCACTATCAGAAAAGGAAGGAATAGCTTGCACACGCAGTCTGCAATTTAATAAATTTCAAATAAAAAGGAAATGCTATCAAATTCAGGAGCTGACGTTTTCAATAAAGCAAAATTTAAGAAGCATTTGCCAAGTCAAATATGATTCCCAGCTATTTTTACTGCTTTTTACCCCTGGCTAAGAGGCAACCTACATCCACGGATTAAAGGCAAAAGACCAACAGACATGGATTTCAGACATTTATGCAAGAGGCTTATAAAACCATGTCCAATGCAACCATTATTATCTAATACACATTAAAAATCAATTCCTTCCTTCTTTGCTTCTTCCTCCCTCGTTTGCACTGAATGATGTACAGTGAGCATTCCTTAGAAACTTCCAAACTGTGCAACTGATCTGAACTTGCTCTGAGGCTGCTCTTAGAGCTCAACGCTCAACAGACCCAGCATCAAAATTAGTTCATTTCAAGGTTGTTCAGGTACTCCTACAATGCCTTGTGTTTAAAAATCAAACCAGCATGTTTAAAGTGTTTAAAACCAGCATGATTTTCATGTTTTAAAAACAGAACAGCTGCTTTTGATTTGCTGTCAAGCCTCAGCAGCCTTTGGAAGATGTGCTTTCAGCCTTTCCTGATAAGGGTTACATGTCCTGAGTCCACTCTGAACAAGGAATTGTATCCCTGAATTCTAGATGCAGGAACAGAGACAAAACAGAGGGCAGGGTAGAAAAGCACTCTCCTGTGCTTCTGTAACTTGGTTTCTCAAATTCTCTTCCTCAAGATTGGCAGAGCAACCTCTCATGGGAGGCAAATCTTTTCTCCTCTGTCTTCATTCACCCTGACAGGTGGCAAGATATCCAGACCTTATTTCCATGTCCACTAAAGACAACTTACCCGAGATCTTGTTCCCAGATGATGCTGGACCAGCTGTGGATGCCATAGTACACACTGAGGAAGGTGGAGTCTGTCCCTTAATGGAGCTTGTTAGAGGTGTCTAAAAACACAACACCACTTCAGGTCAGTGCAGCCTATCCATTAACAAAAGGTCCTTCAACACTGGCTTGGTATCATTAGTGTCGTGCAATGACTTAAGAATCAAATAGAGGAAGGTGGTCGAAGCACAAAGAAGTGCCCTTCAATCTTGGGCTCATTATGTCTTGACACTTAAATACAGGGTCAATACTCGACTTTTTCCACAGGTCAGTAAGCCTTCCTGGGCAGCAGCTCAGAGCCTTCCTGGGCAGCAGCTCAGAGCCTTCCTGGGCAGCAGCTCAGTGATTTTGGGGGACAAAGATGGTTGTGTTGTTTTTTGTGATGTGTAGATATAAAACCCAGCAGCTTGTCCCCCAGTAAGAAATGTTTTCAGTAGAGTAAGTCTCTCCCTTGATTGTCTATCATGGGGTTTTTGGGTGTGAAATTTAGGTGTTCTACCTAATAGTTTCCTTTGCTGTTTGTTTGCTGCAACCCTTACTGCAGCAAGGCTGTGACCATTAGAAAGCTGCAAGTCTTCAAAAGTGAGAAAAGGCAAGACATAACAAAGACATGCCTGGCCTCACACTGTCGAGGCCACAGACAGATAAATGGTTTGTCAAGAATGCAGGACAAGCTGTGAAAAGTGATTTTTAGATGACGTGTTCATCAACAATTAAACCCTAAACTGTGCTGAGCATGCCCAGGTAGTGTTTTCCACAGGGAAAGGGTTCTGCATCAGGTACCTGTTTGGCTTGATTTGTTGCAACAGTTGCCAAAACTTGATGGACTGCCTGGGCTGCAGAGTGAGGTACAGATGATCTTAAAAAGAAAAGTTAAACAATTATATGAATAACTAGTCTGAAAGAGGATTTCCTCGCCTCTCAAAAAGCACAGCTTTCCAGAAGCCTTGAACAACCGCCGCTATTAAAGATTCCACACACAACTCCAAATGAACAAATCTGATTAGAGAATAAACCTCTTAAATGAATCAGCCACATTTAACAAAGGAAGTCTGCAAGTGTGTTTAAACCTCTAGACTGAAATGATCAAGTCTTCTGCATATATTCTTGTCTCTGAAGAGTCAGGGCTTTCTAATTTACAGGCAGTTGATGAAAAATCAGCAGGTAAGGGGATTACAATTTTATGCCTAGTGGATAACAAATCTAAGCAGCTTCCTTTATAGTGTGGAGCCCAGACAAATAAATGCAATGCCCAGAAATGCTGAGCAAGGAGACAAAGTTGGGAGGGGTGGAGGGAGCATTTCCTGTCTTTGAAGTGTAGTATAAACATTAATGAGGTCATGGCAAGAACTGTTATAAAATCAACCTGCATTCTACATTACAGGTTTGGGAATTTTGACCACGAACTAAATTCTACATGAGAACCCACAGACAACTGCTGCAGAATGGCAGCTTCTTCTGGCCTCTGCACTGTGGGCCACTAACACCAAACTGCTCTAACTTGGGAACAGCCAAGTTTTAGCACCTCCTCAAGTCTGTGGCCCACCAGGTTCAAAAGCTTCAATGGCCTATACCAGAAGATTTCAGGAGCTTAAATTCCACCCCGGTTTCATTGTCTTGGTGGCAAAGGCCAGCTTTCTCACGCTAGCAGGCTCTCTCCATCTTGACTCAGGCCACGTTTCCTAAGGCAATAACCTATCTCTACTATAAAAAAAGGCTGAGGCTGCAAATCCCAGAAGTGAATTTGGGCATCCAAAGTTGTCTGTCTCCTAAAGCATGTAGATTCCCAAACTGCATTTACTGTCTGGTCACCTATAGGTCAACTTACCAGGAATTTTCGACCATATTCCTAAGAAAGTGAACACATGCACAAAACATTTTGAACGGCCATTTGGTCTTGGATATGCTTTTGTGCCTTAAACAGCTTTGCATCACTAGTAAGTCCTTTCTCCCCTCCAGCAATGGGTGCTCTCTCTCTCTCCATTGCATGGCCTGGATTTGCCCTCTGCCCAAAGCAAGAGTAAAGCAAACAAAGACAACTTCAAGAATAACCCTGGAAGGGAGTTGGTGTCGGGATGGTGCAGCTGTGAATTCAAATTTAAGCTGAACAAAGGAAAAAAAACAACAGAGGGTCTGTGAAATTCATGAGAGAATGGGACCTTTCTGCCAGGAAAGTCTCAAGATCACTTGACCCACAGGTTCTGACAAGGCTGTGAAAATGCTGGGTTTGACTTCAGTTGTGGAAAGAGGATTTTTTTTTTCCCACTGCAAACTGTTAGTAACTGGACTGGGACCACCAACACACCCAGCCACAGGCCATTGAACAACTGATAACAACTGAAAAATCGTTCCTGCTTAACAACCCGAAGAGTGTGCTGTGGCAGCAAAAGGGAGCCAGGACATCTGAAGTAGCAAAAACTGATGAATTAACTTTGCTGGGTGAATGCTCTTCATTTTAGTGCTGAATCTGACTGGCAAGCACGGTTCATTTGGGTAGAATTTTTAGAAAGTACATTTTTATGAGGTCAGCTATAAAACAAGACTATAGAAAGTCTTCAAGATATCAAGCTAGCCAGAGATGTATAAATTAGAGAGATCAATCAATACTGCCAGTCTAAAACTACTTGAAAGTAAGACAGGTCTTTAACTACAGCTCAAGTGAAAACCAATCTCATTTATGTATTGCTTGCTCACATCCTTCTCTATGCACAGCCAGTACTTTCAACTTTTTTCATCAGAGTTGTGATGAAAAAGAGAATGGAAAACTCTTCCTGGTCACAACTCTGCTAAAACGCTCCCAGACTGTTTCGCAATTAAAATGCAGAAGAAACCAAGAAGTCAACATCAAGGCCAGCAGCTGAGCACCACCACTGTAAGACTGTTCCCTTTTTGAAAAGCTGCATCAAAGGAACTTCACTTTTTTTCTTTGACTTTGAGGAGCATACGCAAATGTATGAAAACCAGAAGTGATGCAACAACAGCAATTGTTCCAGAAGCTGCACATACAGCTCACAACTATAGGGATAAAGCATTTGCAACTCCATATGAACTTACAATCAGAGATATGTGGTGTGTTTATCCCACTTTATGTACTAAGCTCAACTTTGCTCATACTTTTCAGTAGTGCCCTTGCCTCCCCAGCCCAGAATATAGTGGCCATGCACTATGCTGGACTTGAGCAACAGAAGAAACCTCAAGCAAAGACAGTTTTAAGGTCATTACAATGACAGAGAAAAGGACTAGTTCCATGGCTGGTGACAGAGCCTGTGATAAGACAGAAATCCCTGGAATGAGCTGAGCTGGCTGTTGTCTGTACAAGGCAGAGCAGGGAGGCCAAGTGTTAGAGCTAACTCACAAGAAACTGTAACAGATTCAAGGTTATATACCAGAAGTCAACATTCATAATTTACTCAGAAGGAAGAAAGCCTTGCGGCTCTCTCCCCAAAGGGATCAGCCCCTACTGACACTCAACCCTTCAGTCAAAATTCTGATGTCAAAAAATTTGTGACAGGTTTCCAGGAAAGCCAGAGCACAGTTCTGCCTCCCTCAGGGAGTGAATTTGGGAACAGACAGAAACAGCATAACTCCAGAGGTTTTCTCTGTATTGGATGACAAATTAGAAGGAAAACATCTGGACGCAGATCAGACCACACTCAGCGACAGAGAGCTGCACTTCCCTCACTGAAAGAGGCAGAACAGAGGTAGTGACTGGAGGGATACCAGGTCCAAAGTACATATTAACAGCAAAACCACTGGATCCCAAAAGGAGAGGATGCAGTAAAATGCATTTCACAGACTAACGGAGAAGGAGGTTAATACTGGTCTCATCATTTGTTCAGGACAAGCCATTAGCACATCCTTGAATGACCTGGAAAGAAGATCTTTCTTTCTTTCTTCCTTTCATTCCACAGACTCAACACTCTTCTCTAAATGCATCCCCTTTAGGTCTTCCACAGCCAGAGCATTGTAAAACACTGTTGCTGCTCCCCACTGGCAGATGTGCTCTAGTGCAAGTGATACCGAAGGCCAGGAGAAAGAAGGGGAGCACTGACTTACCCTATTACTGCAGACACAGCTGGAGTCACAGCACCAGACTTGAGTTCTCGCACATTCACCACCTGAGGAACGTTTTTCAGAGTTGATTCAGTCAAGGAGGTGCTTACAGCTTGAGGAAACAGAAAAAAAGAGGAGGAAAAATTAAAAAAAAATGTAAAGACAACCTCAATATTAAGCATTTCATTCAATATGGTGCCTGCATAAATCAAAAAAACCCCATCTAAGTTTCTAGAACACACATAGTGTATCTGGCCCACAACATTAGGTACCTCGGTCCTCTATAAAGACAACAGAGAAATGGACAGCAATCCATATAGTTGGTCCATTTTTTGTTGCCTGCTGACCAAATCTAATTACTCTTATGAACTTCCCCTTACACACACTGTAACATCTTCAGTTAACAAAAATAATCTGTGCAGTTACACCCCCAGCCTCTGCCAGAATTCGTCACACTTGTTAACTTTCTGCACTTATGCACTCCTTGAGCAAGGAAACAAACTAATGCAATTCCTTTACCAGTAACTGAGTTGTCTTTTTTTTCTACACTGACACTGCAGAGCTGGAGAAGCACCAAATGTCTAAAGCCAAACAGGAAATGCTTAGATTGGGTAACCTTTCTCCTGTCAACTCGAAACCTTGCAAATAAATTCAAGTCTTAATACAACAATTCACCTTTAAATTTCAATACTAATTTGTTATCCAATTCAGATCTTTAATTGCATAGCTAATAATGACTAGTTATTAATACAGGCCAGTGACATTCCTTCTCTGCTCTCCAAGAGTTTCCTGCACACAGATCAATGGCTGTGCCAGGACCTCATCGACATTTCTGCCACTGCACAGATGAGAAAGGCAGAAAAAATCTGAGGTGGGAGTTCCTCAGGCATTTTGTACTTGTAGCTTGCAGGAAGACGAAAGACAAAGAAAGACTGGATAGCTCAGAGGTGCAACAACTACAGATTTGCATCACATTTTGTTTGATGATCTTCTCGGAGAGAAATAAATTCCTGTGAAAGCCACATTCAGCTGCTCAGAGGTCACTTGGGCAATTAGCCATCCTTTTACCTGGGGCCTGGTTAGCAGCCATCTGCCTCTGCAGAGCTGCAGCAGCTGCTGCTTGCGGTGCTGGAACAGTGACAGTGGGAGCAGGGGCCCCGTGTTTCACAGTCTTTGTTGCAAGCATTGTACTGTCTGCCCCTTGTGGTATGATTCTGTTTGAAGATGTAGGCACTGAAAAACAAATGAACAAAAATATTACAGTCCACCGTACCTCTACAAATCAGGGAAGTCTTTGAAAGCCTTTGCTGAACTGCAGCTCCTCTAAGTACACAGCTTCCTTCTGACAGGACTGGCGTGCAGACCTTTCAAACAATCTGTCCCTGGCAGTTTCAGTGTATACCAAGGAATTTAGCAAGTAAGTCTCAATAGATGTCATTTGAGTGCATTAGAGGACTTTAAGTTTGCTGTTACAGACACTTCTGCTGACACCTTATTTTTCTCTTGGGCTTTAGAGATTAAAAAACCTCTCTCACACAAGGAAAACTGAACATATGCAAATACAGTTCTTACTGAGACTTGCTGGGCTCAGAATTCCTAACCTTGGCCACATCAATCAAATGCAGCAGTACTTCAGTTTCCTAGTCTTTGGGCAGTATTTTAGGTCACTACAATCTGAAAGAAACAGTCTATCACAAAAACACAGTCAGCGACTCCAAGTGTTTTAGAGCTTTTAGCTCAAGTTCACGCGTTAACAGTGCCATTCTGCTACTGCTCCTGGAAACTTGGCAGCATTAAATCTGCATCCTGCAACCTCACTTCTCCAGGGCCTGAAGCACTGGCAACGGATACGGTGGTTAAAGTGACCCACAAGAACACACTCAGAAGAGACACTGCAAACACAACTCACGCAAAGTACCCAGGGAGAGGTGCTGTTTCCCAAAGGACGGAGACTGAGCCATCAAACCAGGCTGGATAGAGGGAGTTCGGACCACAGGAGCATGACGAGGCACTTGGACTGGAGCAGCCTCTTCTTCCTGGTCCACTGCTTGGGAATCATCATTCTCCAGTGACTGAGAAACTGAGGATGTTGAGCTGACTTCATCCAAATCCTCATAATATCTTGTGGACAAGAAGGCAGATCGGGACAAACTTGCTGCACATATCAGAAACAAAATCACGTGTGTATTAAGTTGAGGGAACCATCCAGCCCAATAGCCACAACAGATGCACTCTTATTTTAGGATGCTTTTCTATTGGCTTGTTTTAATCCTGCATTGATAGGATTTGACTTCTTAACTGCCAGGAAAGGCAGCCTTCAAACAGACCTTAACTGAAGGAAATTCTTACTGAGAGCAGATGGGGGAACAGAAACGGAGAAGTAGGGGCTGAGAAAAGCTAACCTCAGAGTTAGCTGTGAGTCCCACAGCAGGTAGTCACCCTTCTGGAAACCATTTCAGAGTTCCACAGCAACTAAAGGTTTACCTGGAGCTGTAGACCTAATTGGTGGAGTTTTCCTCTTGGCTAGGAAATTTCTCAACTGTGCCTGCTTCACTGGAGATAATTTAGCTGGAAAATAGAAGAGAGTTATTAGTCAAAATGCAAGTAAAAAAAAAAGCAATTCACATTTATGATGTGAATGCCAGAAAGAAAGAATAAATTACCAGGTGCTTTAGGCAGAGGTTTGGCATGTGATTTCAAGGTAGTTTTCATCAAGGCATTGCGCAGGCTTTCAAGGTCACTGTCAAAACTGGGACAAAACAGAGCAGTGAAAAAACACCATCAGCAGAAAGAAGCCAACCAAATCAGGAACAAAAGTGGGCCAAAGAAGCCACTAGAATCATGGGTGTTTCTGGAAGAACTGCTGGCTCCTCCAGAGACTGTGTGATTTAAACACATCCATCTTTAACTATTTCAGAAACTTCAAGAGCCATTCACTTCTTCCACTGAAGTCAGGCAGACAACCAGCAGTACCTGAGCCTGGAAGCTCTATTATCCCATTTACTATATTCCCCTTAACTTTTAGGGGAAATTTCTGATACAGCATGGAACAGGGTGTCACAGAATATAACCAATGAGCTTCCGTATCACCAGGGCAGAGTTTAGTACAATTTTTAGGACATCCTGTCCTCCCACACCATGCTCAAAAAAACATCATTCTTTGGAGGATGCACCCCTGCACATTGCTGGGTGCGAGAGAGAAAGAGTGTCAACACCACTCAGAAATTCCTGTTTCACATACCTCTGAGCACTGCTAAGAGCTGTATCACTGGGAACACTCCACTGAGATGTCTGATTATACAGGCGGAGCTGCTGCAGGCTGTTCACAAGGTGATTTAGCCTCTTCCTCTGCTGGTTGATTATTTCCCGGTTATTAGCCAGGGTGTTAAACAAAGTCTCTCGCTCAGGGACAATCAGACGCCTGAAGGGATCAGATCAAGGGATCAGGGCTATTCTGTATATCTGGCCACAGGCAGGCAAGCAAACACCAAGTGGTTTAGTGGTTCTGGCTACTTAATGGGTGGTTTGGTTTGAACACCAAAGAAGTTCAGTTCATCTCAAATGCATATTTCTCCTTTAGACATGCTGCCAGTTTATTCACATTTAGCTCATTTACTTCACAATGTTTAATCTATTAGAAAGGTTTCAATAGCTATTATCAGTGGATTTCTGCCAAGCTTACAGATTTCTTTTATAAGCACTATTTAGACTGTACACAGACACAGCAAGCTTGTAACATGTATGAAGCCAGAGTCTAAAGCTATAGCTTCCAGTAGGTGTCTTAGCCAAGCTTTATTCCCAGACTCCTTGAAAAAGATCATACTGTGAAATGGCTTTTGTTTATTTACAGACTAATTCCCAACTCACTGATGTGTTCTTAACAGTAGCTCTGTACTCCAGTTTCAATTACTTACTTCTGCTTTCTCTTCTGTTCCAGGTGCCGATCCCACTCCAAATCCAGAACGTCATTCACATCCTGAACAGCAAACTTCACATACTGGTGCAAGCGCCGAATTTCCTACCACGCAAGATAAAGTTCAATTCAGAAATCTCATTTTCAGTTGAAGAAGCTGAAGACTTTTTGGGTTTACTGAGTCCAAGCCATGCAGCACTTCCCCATATTTCTGCCTGGAAAGCTTTACCAGCACAACAGAACCAAACATAGTGAAAATTTACGTATCAGTCAATGGGGTACACACAGGGCTTGGCTTCAATATTTTACCCCAGTTCTCATTTCTCTCTCTAGAAATAATACTTTTCATAATATTTGCAAAACATTGCCAGATCTTCAAAGAAAGGATTTTACAAACACCAGGCATTATACAAAACAATCCTTATTTCAAATGTCATTGCCAGAACATGAGTCATTTGCTCCCATTTTATAATGCTGAAACTCCTAACAATTACAAATGATCAAAGCTTTGCAGGCTACTCAAAAGGCTCTGGGAGACCAGTGTTCACAGACTATGATTCACGAAAGCATTCACAAATGCTCACAACTCCCACATTAAGGCAAGGAATTAATTTGATTTTTATAGGTAGGAAAAAGAGCACAGAGAGTAAAGTGACTTATCCATGACCACACAGTTGCACAACTTCCACAGCTAAGCCAGAGACCTCTGGCCTCAAGCCCTGCTCCCTAAACAAACCCAGCATTCAGTCTCATTACTGTCATCCCTCCAGCCTGACATGGCATAGCCATGGCTTGAACTCTGACCTTGTAACATGGAAATGGAAACTGCAGTTGGTTTCAGCTCACCCCAACAGAATACTCACTTAAATACAACGATGAAGCAGCCAAGGAACACAGCTTGGGAAAAATTCCACTGCAAATGTATTCAAGATACAGCATGAAATCCTAGGGTGACATCCCTAACCTGAAATCAAACCTAGTCTTGGTACGGCCTTAGTGTTACACACTGCCAAGCCCAAGTTTTCTCTCTCCAGCAACTATATGGCAGCAACTCTCTGGATCAACATGGCTGGGCATCAAAAGTCTCAGGGTCTTTAAAACTTCACGAAAAACTAAGACACGAAGCTGACTAAGGGAGTTTTTCTCACCCAGGAGAACAGGGATAACGTAGACTAAGCAAGATTTAAGAGTCAGAGCAGAGCTTTCTCACAAACTTTCAGAAAGTTCTGACCTGAAAGTTCTCTCCTTACATTCCAATCCACTTCCATTTCTCTCTCAGTGTGTTAGTCTTTCCTCATGATCCTCTCTCTAGAACAGTGAAACATGCATTTTGAGACTATCCTATCTCTGAAGTCACAAGCATAAGCCTGAACAGAGCTTATACTGCCATAAGCAGAGACATACTGGACATCAAAGCAGGCATGCAATTAAGACTGTGAATCAATCTAGAGAATCCAGGTGAAGATTAGAGATCAGACCTGAAAGAAATTACTTTGTGTCAGTTCATTTCTAATAACTGCATGGCTGCTTTTGATACCTACTGCCACAAAGACGACATTCAAGTATGCCTTAAGCCTGCCAGTCAAACTCCTTGAGGGCAACTTATCAGCGTATAAAAGACCAAGTATCACTTGTAGGGCACATTCACTCTATTTTGCTTAGGGTTAAATAGCCCTCATCAGCAGGGCTGTAACAAAGAGTGCTTCACCCCTGCTTTCTTTCCTGTCTTTGAAAGCCTCTTTATGTACTGCTGGTTATTTTCCTTTGTGCCACAGCTTTCAGAATATCACTAAGCTTTATGCTCCACCATCCATGAAATTAACCACACAATTCTGTAACTCATAATAAATCATCAAATTGTTCCATAAGGCACTTGCTGAAGATAAAAATAATTCCAAGAATTCTTCTATAAAGTGTAGAAAAAAAACCCCAACACTCTTTTATCTGAAATCCCTAAGCAAACACTACAGGCTGAGAAGGAACAGAATGTCAAGAGTCACATTCTAAGCTTAGAATAGACTTGGATCTCAGGTGAACTACTTCCCTTCAGCAGGAGTTTTGAAACATCATTGCAAACACCAACAACAGAGAGGAGCTTTAGGAGAGGTTTTTCAGCATATCTTGAAACTCATGGAAAGCAAAGCTCACAGCGCTTTTGCTAGATTATGTTGAAACAGCAAATACCTAGGGCAGAACAACAATGCTGAGCACTTGTACATGCAAGCCTCGCTTTTTTTTTTATTTTATTCAAAACTCTCTATTAGAAGTTGGCTGACATGCTTCATACCTGAAGCTGTGCTTCGCTCTTGGGATCCAGAGGTTTCTTATAGAGCAAGTGTAAATACCCCGAGCTACGATTCTGTTCGTTCTGTTCTTTAGCCTCTTCTACCCCTGCAAATCCCTCCAGCAAGGTTGTCTTCAGAATACTAATGTCTCCATGAAGTGACTGCAAATAGAAATAGAACAGATGGGACAAGGTTCAAAGTACCATTTTTCATTGCCATCTCTAGCACAAGGGCTTTTGCAAGCATCTGCCTGAAAGCACAAATGCAAATGTCACCCCCACATTAACACAGCAGAGTCAGATGTTCCATCTACATCAGTTCAGCTTTTGCAGGTTAAGCAGGAACATCAGGTGAGGAAAAGTCACTGCTGAGGAGCCAAAAGGTTTACAGTTTGAAGATACTCTGCTCACCTCTGTTGTCTCTTTAATTTCCAAGAGGAAGGTGTGAAGATCATCTGACTCAGTTCGCAACATCTTCATTTCCTCTGGAGTTCCAACTTGGAAACAGGCTTTGGAAGTCCGGGCCTTCAGTTCCTCCATCTCCTTTTGAAAATGTGCAATCTACAAAGTCAAGCAGAAGAAAGTGCAGCCACTGAAACACGGCGGGCTCTGGGACAAATGTCACAGCTCCTGGGTCATGCTTCAACTACACCATAAACACCTGTCACCCTGCAGACAAAGCAGGACATTTTTCTTGAACATTTAACAGGAAAGAATGTTCATCTTTTTAGCACAGTGAATGAAGATGACTGAAGAGGACACACACAGAGATCAACTACAAACCAGGCCCATTATCCTGGGAAAAAATTGCCATTCTGATTCCTAAGCTACTTAAAGACACCATCAGAACACGGCTGAAGTAAAGTGTCTGGGGTCTTTACAGTTTCTAAAATGTAGAAAACAGCTTCAAAATCTCACCTCCTCTCTGATTCCTGCTATGACAGGGTCAGAATCCTTCCACTGGTGGGCCTGTTTCTCTAAAGCTGTGTTGGGGAGTGCTGATTTGCTCTGGACCCAAAAAAAAAAAAAAAGATGAAACCAGTATTAAGGATATATCCATTGCAACAGGAAACTTAGAACATCAAAAAAGGCCTCATGTTAGAAACTTCACTCAGACACCAGAAAACTGATTATAACACAGATCAAAACACAACTCTCTAAAGACATGCAAAGAACATTGCTTTAGAACCACAGACTTACTATTAATTTAATTTGAAAAGCTAATTCTTGGACCTAAGAATACCAGTTCTGTCCAAGAAATTCTCAGCAATTCATAGGCTTGCAAAACATTCATCCTCTGAAGAACCCAGGCAAGTTCCTGTTACCTGAGCAGAGCTTGGCTTTGCTGCAGACGGGGTGATTTTGGGTGTCTTCTGTACTAAGGAAGCTGAAGGAACATTTTGAGCAGGACGTGCCACTGGAATTTAAGAAAAGGAACAGTAATTTAGGAACTTCTACAAAGCTTGAGGAAACAGGTTGTGATCAGACACATAAGCACTGCTGTCAAAGTGGTGCTGTGGGCCCTAGTTCAAGAACACTTCCCTCAGGTGCCTTTTCACTCCCATCCAACCCCTCTGCTAACACTAAAAACTGCCACTCTGCAGTAGCTGCCTGTGCCACTCGCGAGGACCTTGAGACCCCCAGTCACACAATCATTTGAGAGATGAAACATCATTCTGCTAACAAGTGAGTGCTATCTCACTTGAGTTGGTTTGTGATCACTTTGAACTCCAGTCAATTCAGATGCAAGGAAAGGCATCAATCTGTGTGACTGCCCAGAAATATTTACAGTAAGAGCTGCATTACAGAGCCCTGAAAATGCCAGAAGTTTTGGATGAACTTAAGCAGCTGAATCTAATTGTTTCACATATGTCTCTCTGAGGAATGAAGAACACAAATGGAAAAACTGCTCAGTTTCAAGACTAATTGCATCACATCATTACAGTGTACCAGTCAATAGGGCCACTACAGGAGGAAAAACAAGAAACCAAACGAAGCTCACTATGCCCTAACACTTTTAGAACATTGTTTATAATGCACTATTCCCAACAACAGGATCAGACTCCTACCTGTGGCAGGCACGGGGGATGAAGTCTTCAGTGGTGTGGCAGGAGAGGCTGCAGCGGGTGTGGACTGGCTCAGAGAACCTCCAGGAGCAGTTTTAGAAGTGGTTGAGAAGGAAAACATTGTGGAAGTGCATTGCCCACTACTGCTTGTGGGAGAAGAGGTGTCTACAGCAGTGAACCTGTAACAGAAAGCACAACATCTTTCAGCTCTGAACTCATCCTGGCTGCTTCCTTCCATCCAAAATGAAGCATTAAGTTTCCATGAATTAGCATTCTCTGGGATCAGCAACAACTCAAGCTCCAGAGAGAAAACCAGGAGTGCAGCTTCTGGAGACAGTGGGAAGGAGTCACTCAGGATAATTTCTGACTACGTGGAACCACAAAGACTTCTGCCACAGACCCACCCAGTGAGCAAAAGCCAAATGCCAGCAAAAAGTACTACCCTCCTTCAAAATGCGCCTTGCCATTTTGCCCCAACTACAGCAAATTTGAGCTGTCCTTCAGTGCCATCCTCACAGCAAGGCTCAAACAGAAATTCTGCATGAAAATATGAATTTCTATTCATCTGCAAACTCATCTCAAGGCAGCCAATTTAAATATTCAGCCAATTCACTGGTGTATCATTTGCTTTATACACAAAATATAAAAAGCCCTAAGAGCTCCCATCAGATCCTGGTGTAGTAAAGATTTTCCTAATTAAAAAAATAATCATTTGAGCCATCAGAAACTTCTTGTGATGCATTTACATATAAGTTGCTCTCCATAGAAAGCAGCTCCAATTAACATAACTCTGTGTTTTAAACCATTTTTTTCTAAAAATAGAGAGCAAGTCTCAGAAATTGGAAGGAAGAGTGGTATGTAAAATCTGAGAACACACACTCAAAACCCATTTTGCATAGTTTATAATCAATATTAGTTCTTTTTAGTTGGTGTGAACAAGCTTTGAAGATTCCAGAAGCTGTGTTCAGTGACCAAGCACCCATTGAAGAACAAAACCAAAAGGCCTGGCACCTTCTCCGTTGAACACAGGAGTGGCAAAGCAATCCCTGAGCTCTGCAAGTTACTCCTGAGGCTGGGGGTAAGGAAACTTCAACAGTTAATGAAACTTGTGCTATCACCACCCCACTAAACCAGGCCCAGACAGAAGGGAATTGCATCAAACCAAGGCATGGAATTACCATTTGATGCCTATGAAGCAAAGATATAAAAAAACCCCTAAGTCTCTGGCAATTTGGCAAATTCTCAATCTGATTTTTGGCATTGTCCCTTGATTAATATCCTGCCCATGAACAAAACCTGTGGCATGGGAAGCACTGAGCATTTTCACAAACAGATAGCAATATTTTAGACAATAAGAGGTTTCCTCAGTGCTTTCTTGGGAGCATAGGGAACAGCTGTCAGGTCAAAAAAGCAGACACCATCTTCAGAACTAGCATACATTATCCATGCCTGACCAGCCCATGCATTCACTATTTATCTATTTACTTCTCATTGAGGTTCACTTTGACTGAAGAAGCTGAAGGTGCAAACGATGACTTCTGTACAGCAGGAGCTGTGGAGAGTGGTGGCCCAGGCGAGCTGTCTGCAGCTGGTTTAAAGTTCATGGATCCAAAAGGAAAGGAGGGGGCAGTAGATGTAGTGGTGCCTGCAGAAGGAGTCATGGATGCCTTAGAAGAAGCAGAGGAGAAAGAGAATGTTGCTGCTCCAGTCAGAGAAGGAGTCTGGGCTTGCTTGGAGGCATCAGTGGCAAAGGTGTATGGTGGAGGATCACTGCCTGAGGAGCCAGGTGTCTTCACAGCTGAAGGCATGAAGGAAAAAGCAGCTGCTCCACTCCCTGTAGGAGGCTGACTTGAGGTGGGGGTAGCAGCAGCAACACCTGGTACGGTGTCAGGCTTTAGAGGAGTTGGAGGAGTGGTCGGAGTTGGGGCAGTATTTCCTGCAAAAAGACAAATGGGAAAGGAGGAGACTCATTTGCTGCACTGACTAACAGCAGGAGGCATTGCAAGACCAAATGCTGTTTGACAGGAACAGCCTTGTTCCCTGGACAGAGTGCACGGTGAGGAAGAAAGATGGCAGAGCTGGGCCTGCAGTCCACAAACCCAGTCAGTGATAGAGAAACTGCACCAAGTCCAAGTCACGATCAATACTACAATCTGTCTAGATTAATGTTGTCTGCAGTTTCCTGTGAAAAGGCTTCACCTTTCTCCATTGATTTTGATGAGGTTCCTGCCATCTCAAATAAAACAGGCAGTCAGCACACGAGCCAGCCAGCGCTGCAGGGAGGCAGGCTGCCAAACAGCAGCATTCTGGTTGGGGAAGGAGAAGCAAATTTGGGCTTAGAGACAAAAATGATGCATTTGCAGTTATTACTCCTGCACTCAGACAAGCAAAACAATCAGCTTATCTGCTTACCCCCGCACAGGAAACTGCCTGTGTCACACTACATAGGGCAACACATCTATAATTCAAGGAAAACTACTATACTTCACCTGCTGACACAATTTTTAGAGTGCTGCAGAAAACTATCATTTAAATAAGCTTTTCCTGCAGACAAACACCTTAGTATGTATCATGACCTCCTATGGCAAAACCATGGAGGAAAACCATCACCTCTCTGAAGTGTGCAGACCACGTTCTGGGTCTGCAAAGTACTTGATGCCTGTGCCCAAGCAGAGCCTGCAGTCACTGCTGCAGTTAGAACAGTGAACCCCAAACCTAAACAAAGGGCCTCCTAAAACTACTTTGTCCCCATTCTCCAAAGGCTGACTTCACAGGAGAGTCCAAGTGCACAGCCTGCAAAGTGCCTGAGACCCCACAAAGAACAGGACTAGATGATTTCACACTGAAACACGAAAGACACAGAACAGTCCTGAGAGCACAAAACACCCAAAAACCGCTTCCTGTAATCATTACAAAGGAAAAAAAAAGTCTTCTGTGACCACATACATGTCTGACTACCAAGCTGACAGATGAAGACGACCAAGATCCACAAATGGAAGTGTTCCCCTATCCCACAGGAGCACTTACCTGCTGACTTTGGAACCCTCTCCCCTGCCAACTGCAGCGGCTCCGGGGTCACAATAAGTGACCTGACCCCTGGGTTTTGGTTGATCATGTAAAATGGGCAGAGCACACCGTCCGTAGACAGCAAGATCAGAACTGGAGCTGGAGCAAGGATCTTCTCGTCACCTGCCAGAGACCACATATATAAGTCCTGCAGTCAAAGCTCCCCATTCTGTTCCTGCTGGCATTGCCACCCTCATGTGGCTTGATGAGCACAATATTTCTTACATTTCTCCCTTCTTGCTTTCATTTCCATTTTTAGTTCCCTTGCTTCTCTGCAAATGCCCAGTTTTTTCTTTTCCCTTTTGCAGTCCTTTCTGTTCCCGATTTCATGTTTCATAAATTCATAGATGAAGAGTTATTTTGACAATCAAATGTCACCTCCTGAATAACAAAGCCCAACTTTCACCCATGAATTCCTGTGCCAAGCTTTTTCATATTTCGAAGCAGTTCTTTTTCCTCACCTGTATGCTGCTCCTCCCTTCAACCCTCTACGCCTTTCAGCAGTCCCCACATTCCACTGGGTTCTGTCACCTCATTAGCATTCATATTCATCAAGTACAAAAGAGAACGGCTACACAGGAAGCTTTTTAACTTTAAAGAAAGCCAACATCAAATAAATATCCTCATGATCTGAACCTCTGATATAAATTACTTGTGTTTTGTGCATCTGATTTGTGAGTCTGCTTCAGTTCAAAAATTCTCAGCACCATTAAAGGCCCCAGAACTCTCCCTGTATTTCTAAAAGAAAAAGTCAATGATGGTTTAACTGTGCTTAATTAAACAAAAAAACTCAACAAATCTAGAATGCAGGAAAAACCTGCTATAATCATGGTGCTTTGTTTGTCAGGCAGTGCAGTGGATGGCCGTGTTTCTTTACCTATTGATTCTTCAAGAATACCATGCTAGGGAAGGGCAGCTTCCACATGGGAACAAGCTCCAGGACAAAAGAGGTTTCTTTGCAACCTAAACTTGCTGTGAACTGCAAAGCCAATTAATGCTTAGCCAAAACCAAGCTGGTTGCACTCTGTGAGAACAGAGAGAACGTGTTAGCAAAAAGCTTCTCCAAAAACCTTTCTAAAAACTCTACAGGCTTTAAAAAAATCTGTCCTGACAGATTCCTTAATCCAGTAACTGTACAGATTAACAGAGAAAAGGCTTCAAATTCAATTTGGCATTCAAGTACAAAGTTTGACCTCAATTCCCTACTGTAGGTTTTCATCCAGGTAAAGTTCTCAGTTAACTGGCACCCTCCTGTGCTCTTCAGGAACTCCTGACTGCAGTACCTTCCACTCTGCCTGAAGGCATCTCTATTTCAATCTGTCTCTGGGTTTCAAGGGAGAGCTCCGAGAATTCACTAAGATACAACACAATAGTAGCTTCAGACTGACAAGGTGCTCTGAAGAGCCTTCAGGCAGCACAGGAGGTACAGCAATAGTGCAGCTGCCTCCATGTAGTGCACAGCAGGGTTTAGGTAGTAGAGACCCTCTGCTTTAATGCAGAATTAAAACCTACACATTCACCTCAGCGATCTTTGCTGGTTTTGGCTTTGAAACCAACCCACTTTTGCTTTAGATGAGTGCAAATGTACTTCACACAAAACAGTTCTGCAAAAGGACATAAGTGACAAGAATAAAGCAAACCTCACAGGCAGCCTGAAATCCCCAGTGTTAGAACAAGACTGCTTTAAACTATTATCCCAGCTCTGTGAAACACAGCTGTAACTCAGGAGCTTTGTTTGCCAAGTCTGTTGGTGTAGTATCCCAGGCTGCTGAAAGCTCCACGGAAGAACTGTGTTTAACACTTTGCCACTTGAATCCTTGCACAAAAGTAAGGCCACATGTTGTGGGTTTGGTATAAATGGTAGGAAATAGTGTCAGTCCTCCCACCGCCAGAATCATCTCCCAGAACCCTGAGCACCTCAAAAATATCTCCTATATTTGAGATTTTTGGACTACTCCATCAGAAAGGCTAGCAAGACTTACTGATCATAATGGGCATGTTACTGGTGTAGTCTACAGCAACCCCAACGGGCAGAGTGTCATCGCTCTTATCTGTCACAGGAAGTTCTGCTCTGCTGGAGTCCTCCAAAACCCACGACTCCCAGTTCTGCAAAAAGTGAGATTATTCATTTGACTACTGCTTCCCTGTGGTCAACCTTCTTCAGAACTCCAGCCTGAAAGACTAGCTAGAGAGCATCTACTCAAATCTGTCAGATTAACAAATACCAGAAGTATCAGGGCCCTTCACAGATGGGTGTGTGACTTCACACATCACTGCGTGTCACCTCACATGAATCACTCTAATAAAGTGAGCTTGACCAAATTTTGAGACTGCCAAATGAATCAAGAAAAACAAACTTCCGGTACTGGATTCACAACACACTGTGTTTCTGTTTATGCTTTCTCTTTGGGTCACACAAATCTCTTGTTCATCTACAAACTATCAAGATTCTGTAAAATTTAAAAGCTTGTTTAGATTCAGAGTGTTTTTTAAAAATTCAGCATTTCATTGTATTTCAGGTCTTATACAGGTTATACTTGGATTTCTGGGAAAGAGAGGATATATATGCACAAATGCAACACAAAACATATTCCACAAATGGAACAAAATTATTACCTGATCCCCTTGCCTGGCAAGAATGCTGACTTCTGTGGAAGCTGCTGAAGCTGCCAGAACCAAATCCCTGTAAGCATGGACACAAACAGGTTAAAACTAACATGACAGTCCACTGCAAGGTCCCCAGCTCCACAATTCATTACCATCTATATAAATTTTCAAATAGGAACACAGTTATACAATATAAAACTGACTTTCCCTGCCAAGATGAGGGAAATATGTCTGGTATACCACTAGAGAGCTTTCTTTCTTTAAAAGCCATGATTTGACAGACCCTATATCATCAGAATTAACAATGGTCCAATTCAGGTAGTTGCAAAGTTAGGAACAGCTTCTTCACACAGATACACAATTACATGAGGCAAAAGGTCATGCTTTACCCACCCTATGGACTTAAAATCTCAAGGGAAATAGTTATGACAGATTTTAAACAATCTTATGTACCTACATGAAACTACGAATTCTCACCAAATGAGTATGTTGGCAGGGAGATAAAGGATGCAGGAGAAATTAACTGTACTTTGACAAAGCATTTTCAAAATAACAATTTCATTTCTCTCAAACTCAGGTATTGCATAGTTTACAAAAAGGAGGAACACGATATATGGAGAAGCACTGAGCACTCAGACACGCATCCCAAGGGAAAGACCTTGTCACTCACCACTCCTCGACAAAGTTGAGGAAGTAATGGTGTTGTCTCTCTGTGCAGCTCCCATAGCAGGGCTCCATGAAATTCACAAACTTCTCTGGTCGCTTCTCCTCCTTTTTCTGTAAGATCAACGTTGATAATTTATCTTCCAATGCAGAAACCAAGTAATCTCCAATAAATTGGACTGCTTCAGGGTACAGCAGTAATGTCCTAATTTGATCTCAGCAGACAACAGGGAAGTCATTGATTACTTCCTCCACTGAATCCCCCACCAGCCTCTAAACCGTGATTTACAGTGGCACCAAACTTGAGTTCTGCACGATGCCAATAATAAAAACTAATTGCCACTGTAGTAAACAAGTCAAGGAAAAGTAACAAACACTTGTGTTGTTGTGACTTGCTGGCACTTACAGGCAAAATGGCTATGACCACTTCTGGGGGCGTTTCCAGAGTCCCATCAGCTGCTGCATACACAATAGTAAAGACGTATGTGCCGATCCACAGTACATCCAAAACTGAAAGAGAAAGCAAATCCCTTTCAGAATCATACTTCCTTGTTATCTTGGTTTTAACTGTGCACAGGACACAAAAGAAAATGACAAAAAAATGGCCACTAACTCTTAAACTACCAGGTTTCAATGATTTGTCTGCAGAACATTAAAATTATTAGGGGGAAAATTCTTTGATCCCAGAAATTTAAAACACAAGCCAAAAGAATATATTTGATTTGTTTGATGATATCACAGATGAGACAATGCCAGTGTTTCTACATATGGGTGATGTTGTGGCATATCCAAAGAAAGCATTCCTTCTTTTCTAACTTTACTGTTTTGACGTGTTATTGAAGTGGCAAAATAATGACATGAAACTCATGTGGAATATGAGAATGGGATTTATATAAAAAGAAATAAGATGTACCTTTAACAGGATTGTCTGAGTCATAAAAGGGAGGACAAGGGATTACTTTCTTCTCCTGTAGATTCTGCAAATAAAACAACTCTTAAATACAAAGAAAAGGCAACAAGCAAAGCCAATTGCAAGTTTTGCAGAAAACCCCAAGAACTGGTTTAGAGCAACTTACTCTTTAACACTCATCATGTGCCACTCTAAAACTGACTTTTCAGTGAACAGTGCAAAACCTTAAATCAAATATTGGTCTAAGACACTTGAATATTACTGAAGCACTTGGGCAGCATCACATGGCTCACACCACGTGCCACCTGACCAAATTCTGCAGCTTGAGATGAAAAAAGAAATCATATTGCAAACTATTGAGCAGACATAAGTCCTTACCACCAGCAATACTTACTGGCAGATATTGCACCACGGTGCCATTTTGTCTCCCTACAGCCAGTTGTTTTCCCTTTGGGCTCCAACACACTAAGCAAAAAAAAAAAAAAAAGAATTTCATTAGTACTAAGAAAACAGAGAGTTACAAGCCCTACAAAAACAGGACCAGTAAATCAAAACTGCTACTTTTTTCCCCCTGAAAAAGCCATGAATCTGAATTAAACACAGAGTCACCCAGACACAGAGGAAGCAAGTCTGCACAGATGAAAACCCAACAGCTGATGATGCTTATTTGCATGTTTTCCTGGAAATGAGAGTCAAGCCTGAGACAGCAGAAACCACAGCTGGGCACATTTGACAATTCCCAAGACTCAGCTGCTCCAATTAACCAGGAAAGAGCAATTCCATCACAACACATCCCCTGAGTCTCAAGGAGCTTAAATCTTCCCTTCTGTGAATCATTTTTGTATTTTAAGAAACCTCCTCCCGAGACAAACAGCCTGTGCTTTTACACCCATTGATCTGCATCTACTCTTCAGCCTCCAACATTCCCGTGCCACTCGAGGCTGCCGCTCACCAGATGTCACAGCCACGGAGGACGGGAGCGTGGCGTACACCTTCACGGAGTCTGTGACCTGCAGGACAGAGATGCTGCCATCGGACAGGCAGATGGCCACCATGGTGGGGCTAGCGGGGTTCCACTTCAGGTCATTGACCACGGCTGCACCCCCTGAGTCCTTGGCCAGTTTGTGGGAAGCAAATGCATGTTTCTGCTGTTTCGCCTTTTAGGGAACACAAACACATGAGAGAAAGTTGAGCACAAACCCAGCTTCTCCTAAAGTCCTAAATCAAAGTGGTTTTGACCTTCCTATAAATTAATGATTGATAAAATAAGCAGATTTTTGAGTTTACTGAACAATTCCTTTACAAGACTTCTCTTACAGAGAGACAGAAAATCCCACCCCAGCTACGCCTCTCTTCTGTTGTATTCTGATAGAAACCACCCCAAAAACAAACCAAAACCAAATCTACTTTGCCCACGCTGTACCTGATTTAGGAGTGTGCGGACATCAAAAAAGCTGATGAAGGAACCCATCTCACTGGACATCATACAGACAGACAAGGTGAGATTGTCACAGCTCAGAGCCAGGTGCTGCACAGGAAACTTCATGGGGACCAAGGTACTCTGAACATTCTCCACTTAAAACACAAAAGGAAAGGAAGAGAGATTGAAGGGGGCAAATTTAAATAGCAAGAACCGTTCTTGTAAAACAATACAATTGGAACTGCATGGCACTCAAGCCAGGTAACCAAACCCTAATGACACCTGAACAGGAGCACAGAGCTCCTGGTGACGTGCTCCCAACAACAATTAAGGTTCTTCACCCAGGCTCTCAGGCACATGGTGGGAGCGTTGGGGTGTCCTGTGCAGGGCCAGAAGTTGAACTGATGATCCCTGTGGGTCTCTTCCAACTCAGGATAATCTATGATTCTATGAACTGTACTTCATTTCAGCTAGAAGTACAGCGAATATTGTTCCTGCCTTCCCCCACAAGAAACTGTGGTGATTTAAACACACGACAGAGCATTACAAGGACTGTATCACACATCAGAAGCCAAGAGCTCTGTGTCATAAATCCCATATAAACCTGTCTCTGCAAAGACCATGGGATGTAACCGTGTCTTACCAATTTTATTGGGATCTTCTCCCAGCTGGTTCTGCATGAGCAGATCTCTGGTGTGGAAGATCTGCAGGCTGGTCCCCCCACCAGCAAAGACCAGCCCGTATTTGTTGGACACTATGAGGAGGCTGGAGCGGTCTTTGGGAAGGTCATCAGGAGCATCAAAGATACGGACCTTCTTCAGTGCTCTGAACTGAAAATCCTGTTGGGACAGAGTTGGGAAGGAGCTGTTCATGTGCTGGCCAAGAGGAAGAGTTACTTCAGTTTCTCTAAGACAGCAAGTGGAAGAGCCTCTCCGTGAGAGCTGCAAACCCTTGCCAAGGCAGAGCCCACACTGTCTCTGGCCATCCCAGCACATTTTCTGTCTCATCCAGGACAGACTGAGATCACACCATATTTTTTCCACTGGCTGAATCTCTCTTGTCCCCAGTGCCTGTGTTTGTAAAACCTGCAGGAGCTGAATCTGCCTGGGACAGCAGACCTTTTCAGGAACACACCAAAACCAACCAGAGGAGAAGAGAAAACGAAGGGAATAAAGCAAACATAGAACAAAACTTGCTGCTACAATTCACACATTTGCTTACACACATCTTTGGTTGCCATTGACAACCAGAACAGACATGGGGTTTTCTCTCACCCACCCCCAGAAATTACTTTGTATGCTCAGATTTATTTTTCTTCGCATTCATTTATCTCATAATTTACATTACCCTTTTGGAAAAGGAGGGAGAGAAAAGCAGAGTGAGAGGTAAAAACCTCCAAACCTACAAAGTGAATTAAGAAACAGCAGTTGCACCTGAGGTTCTCCTTAAGAATGAGTCTCCCTTCCCAGGGTGGCACTGGTTGAATCTAACTGGATCGAATGGCAGTAACTCAAATCAAGCCACTGAGTTTTATTTCCAAATTACTGCCAAAGGACTCTCTAAGTGCATTCCTGCAACCCAAAGAGACTGCAGCAAACACAGAAACTTCTGCAACACAAACAGCCCGACTTCCCCGTTTTTGAGGGCAGAAAGCAGCTGCACAAAGACCCACCCCAGCTCCGGGAACTTGTTCCCTCGTGTCCCTGCTCACACAGCCCCGCAGTAACGCTCTGGCTGACACAGGAAGGGCCAGGCTGGCCCCACACGGCAGGGCTCCACCTCACACCGCCCCACAGCCACACATGCTGCTCCCAGCCCCGGCAGATTCCCAGCACAAGGCACGCTGGCAGAGGACTTAGAAACGCGTCACTCTGCCCCCAGAACGACGTTCCTCCAGCTCTCCTTCATCCCTGGAAACATCCAAGCCTAGTTGGACTGGGCTTGGAGCAGCCTGGTCTAGTGGAAGGTGTTCCTGCCCATGGCAGAGGGTGGAACGGAGTGATGTTTACAGTCCCTTCCAACCCAAACCATTTTGCAGTTCCTTCCCCGGGCGTTACCAAGACCCCGCTCCACCGAGGCCATGCCAGACCCTCCCCTGCACCCCACAGGCTTGTAGAAGACTCTGCTGAGAGTCCTCAAGCGCTTCACAAACCCTACAAGGAGGTTTCAAAAGGCCTCGGGTCTGCCAGGCCCCCCAGCCCTCCCCAGAGNGACCTCCGAGAGATAACGGAGCCCAGCCTATGGCCGAACACCACCTTGTGAACCGGCCCACCCCACCGAGCGCCACGTCCAGTCTTTCCCTGGTGGTGACTCCACCAGCTCCCTGGGCAGCCCCTTCCCGCGTCTTATCACCCTTTTTGTGGCGAAACCCCCCCTGATGCCCAGCCTAAGCCTCAGGGCTGTCCTCTCTGCCCTGGTTTTCCCAGGTTTTCTCCCGGTGGGAGCTGTGGCACCCGCGGCCCTGCCGGGCCCTGCTGGGCCCTGAGGGGCTGCAGGCCCGGGGCACCCCGGGGGCACAGACCCCTCTCCGTGGGCTCCGGGCAGGCCTGCCAAGCCATGGAGGAGCCTGCAAGTGGCTGCCCCGCCAGGGACAAGGGGCTTTGATGCTTTCTGCATGAGGGAGAGCCAGTGTTGCACCTCCAAGCGATCACGGAACATCCCAGAGTTGGGAGGGACCCGCAAGGATCAAGTCCAGCTTCTGGGCCTGTGCAGGCACCCCAATAATCCCACTCTGTCCCTGAGAGGATCACCCAAACCCTCCTGGAGCTCTGGCAGCCTTGGGGCCGTGCCCACTGCCCTGGGGAGCCTGGTCAGTGCCCACCACCCTCTGGGGGAAGAGCCTTTCCCTGATACCCACCCTAACCCTGCCCTGGCACAGCCTCATGCCATCCCCTTGGGTAAAATCCTGTTCCCTTGGCATGGGCTGCAGTGGGAACACAGGGATGCTCTGGGTCAGTCCCTGTACACCTCCAGTTAGGGGTGGCTGAGCTGGAAATACAAAAGCTCTGTGAGCTGGAACAGCCTTATTGTGCTCCGGGGCCACACAAAAGCAGCATGTGGGGTTTTGATCACAACAGGACTTTGATTTCTTTACTTGCTCCTCAAGTTTCAGGGGGTTCAGCCCCTACTCAGACAGAATGCCAGCACCAGGCATCACCTTAGCACTCAGCCCTGTGGGGGCACATTGAGAAGAGCTGTTTCCACATCTAGCAGGTCATGCTTCTCTTTTTCAGGACCAAAAAGGACAAGGATTTCCACAGAGACAAAAGCAGCGATGGCCTTGGGCAGCGACCTGAACTGTGGCAAACCACATCCAAATTTCCCTCGTGTAATACGCTTCCTTTATTTTCTAACTGAACAATGGCTTTAACACACACAGCCCAGAAAGGCAGGTGCATTCCCAGAGGCTACCAGGCAGCAGAGAGCAGACACAGGGCTCTGATCTCAGGGAAATCCTGTCCTTCTGAGAAACACATGGAAACAGTGCACCCAGTCACTCCCCAGGAACCCTGGTCTCCCCTTTTGATAACTCACACCAGACAAGAACCTCGAGCAATTGCTTCAAGAACAGCGAGGATGAAAAAAAACAACATACCCCTTCAAGAGAAGCATTACAAGTGCCTGCTCTTGTTTGTCAGGTTATTCCTTAAAACAAGCACTGCCACCTGCTCTCTTTCAGTAAGTTAGGGGGAAAAAAAAAGGACAGTTTTCAGGAGGTGGCCTCTGCATTTTATCACACAAACTCCATGGCAGTCAGTCAGTTATTACAGGTAAAGATCAGATCAAGACAGTCCAAACCTATCTCCAGGATCTGCTTAAGGGTTTATATTAACAGACTTGGACACCAGCTCCCTTAATCTGCAACCAATCATATGGACCAAGCTTCAGAGGAGATAAACCACACTGACACACACTGTAGGTTCAGGAGATTTATTTTCAGTCCTTGAAGTAGACTGGTGCTGCTTTTGCTCATAATTTTTCTCTCCGTTACAGTTTTGGTTTTCACACAAACGGTAGTGAGATTTTTTTTTTTAATTTATTTATTTAAAAGTGCAGCCTTTGGCAGGAACAATCAGCCTAGTGGAGTTAATCATCTGCATTTCCTTTTAAAAAAATGTACTTATTAAACCATGATTTAAAAAAAAAGTTAAAAGCTGTCAAGAACATTTAAGGAAAGAGTAGGAAAAGGGCAAAGAGCAAACATCTGGATTCCAGAAACTGTGTGTGGAACAAGAATCACCACAGTAACCAGAGCATGGATAGCACAGTCCCAGCTCATACCCCATACTTAGAGCCATTCTGATTTTGCAGACTTGAGAACTTATCTACCAGGGAAATGCACTCAGTAGTCCCAGGGGACCAAGATGAAACACGTACAGGGAGGTCTGCAAAAGTCAGAGGGACAGAGCAGCTGCCTGAGGACAGATCCTCATCTGCAACTGGTCTGGCAGGGCTCAGTTTGGTCACCCAGCTTCCTTTCACCTGAAGGTTTAACTTCCCCCAGGCATCCTGTGGGGCTGCAAAGAAATCACAGCTTGTTTCTGCACTCCGTGGATGGGGCAGACAAACAACTCGTTCAGAGGTTATGCTCCTGGTCGGATCCAAGTCGAGATTTATCAGGAAAGGGGTCCCTAAGGAGGATTTAACCACGCTCACTCACAGTGGTTGGTGTTGGACCCCTGAGATCTGCCTGCAGGATGAACCCCTGGAGCAGACAGAACCGTCCCTGCAGGCAGCTGTGCCCACTCCAAGCCAAAACGCTCTGCAGGCAGATCTCTGTGCCCAAGCACATCCCCACATTCACACAGAACATGATCAGACAGAGGTGGGAGCCTGATTTGTACTTTGGCGAGGTCAGGAGGGCAAGAACTAGTCCAAAGTCAGGAAGTATAGGATGGAGCAGAGAAGGCACTTATTTCTTTTCACCCATGAAGCTGCTCTCGGGGGTTTTGCCAGAGAAATGCTCCATGTCTGGCAGCAAGGCCCTTTAGGTACCTGTTATGACAAGCAGAGCTCTGAATCCATATGCTGGGAAGAAAGTAGCTCCTCGTCTGAGAAATGCAGGAAGGGCAGAGGAAAGAGTAATATCACAGGATATTTTTTTTTTTTGGTCTCACATTACACTTGGTGCTACAGCTTCTGTCTAACAGATCAAGTTGGCTAAGGGATGGAGCAGAAAGACACGAGCTGGGGGTCTCCAGCTTCCCTCGCTGTTCCTCTAAGGCAGGTTAGTTGAAAACTAGGACTGTCCACAGTAAAGAGTAACAAAGCACAGGTAACCTCTGTTACAGACAAAGCAAACAGTGCCCATTTCTCAGCCTGTCCTCTTCAAGGGAGGCTGGCTATGTCTCTCTCTGGAGGAGGACCAGAAGGTTTTGGGTTGCTTTCATTGGCTTTTCCTTCAAACATCATGACCCTGCAAAACACAACAGGTATTACCAATTAAAAAAAAAAAAAAAGCAAATGCATCTTTACCCATCACTGGGGGTGGCATTATCTGCTGAAAAAGAGCATCTGGCTCCTCTGCAAAGGGCACCCAATAATTAAAGCCAACAGAGGGCAGTGCTGCCAGCCTGGCTTTCCCAGCAGCTTCCAGGAGCGTGTTCCCAGTCTCTGCTGGTTTTCCTCTGAGCCCAGAGGATTAGCACATTTTATTTAGACAGCCACTTCTGAAATCCCCTGGGCACACACAGCATGCCAAGTGCTCCTGATGCGTAAAAGCAAACACCACCCCTGGCCCACCTTGCACGTAACCAAACAGCAGAACATTCAGAAGCCAACAACAAGCAAGCAACAGCAAATATAGTCCAGGGAAAGGGCAGGGACAAGGAGCAAGGCACTGGCTGTAGGAATCCCAAGCATTTTGCAACCACTAGCACTGTCTTCCTCCCTGAGGACTGCAGCTACGCTGGGAATGCCAGCTGCCTCGATGGATCAAAGGACTGCGCTGCTCTTACGATCGGTTTTACATTTCTGCTCCTGTTCTACAGAGTCCAACAGACAATGGGGTTTCTGTTAGCAAGAGAAGGGACCTGTTTGTGAAAGCAGCTGTAGTTGGGAGGAGGGATGGAAGATATGGGACAGGCTAAAGGCTCAGTCTGGTTCTGTGGAGAAAGAGAGGAGCAGGGATGTCAGAAATCTGTGTGTGCTTGGAAGAGGGGCATCCCAACACACAGACACAGGGCACACAGTGGGGAGACTCACTCCCAGCAAGCATGTACCAGCTTAGAGGAATCCCCCAAGAGGTGGGCACAAGATCCTTCCTCCCAACCTGACCTGAAAGCTGGCTGTGTTTCTAAAGCTGCCTTCAGAAAGGGGGTATGGAGGATGGAGAGGAGCTGCTCCTATTCATGGTGGTTACAGACACAAAAGCAGGGCCAGCCTCTGTGGCTGTGAAAGGAAACGCCAGGCTTCAAATGGGATGGAGATGGAGCCAAGCAAGTGTTTGGAAGCCATTTGTTACTTTCAGAGCCCTGTCGAGAGGGCAGAGGGGGCCGTGGGAGGCTAGTTCTGGCAGCCTGTACCACAGGAAACCTCTCTCAGCACAAGGCAGCTGTTTCAAGCGTGTGCCCCATCTCCATCTTCTGTCTCCAAAAATCAGGCAGGGATGGACCATCCTGTGGGAAACAGAAGCCAGCACTGCTGGTGTTGGCAAGACAGTCATTCACCACTCAAGTCCTGCCACCATCCACAGGGGAAGCCTGTGCCCCAAAGCCAGCAGCAGGCTCAGGAAAGAGATGGGAAGAAGCCCTGTGGTGCTGAATGCCTGCACACCCTCAGGAAAGGAGAGGGATCACTCCCACAGAGCACGTGGGAGGAAGCCTGTGCTAACACACAGCAGGCAGCTCCGCTGGGAGCACTCACCACTGCTCAGCCTGGACATGGGCTTATACGCCCTCTCATGTGACTCTGCAGACTCCCCCTTCACTCGTCTCCCTCCATGGACACCACCTCCACCAGACAGAACAGCTTGTGCTCCCTGGCTCCCTGAGTCTCCCTCGCTCCATCCCGGGACACTCACAGTTTCAGCACAGCAGAGCGTTTTCCAAGCATCACATTGACAAAGTCCTGGTACGAGATGGTGTCGCTGACCCCTCCAGTCACCTCAGAGATCATTTTCTTCAGTTCTAGGTGGGTCTTCGGAGCCCCCAGCTTCTCCATCATCCTTTTGACAGACATCAAATCTACAAGAGCAAGGCAATAGGTGCTGTCAAGACAACATGACCATGCTGAGTACAGATCAACCCTGGAGACAGAGCCACAAGTTCCCACCTCACCTGTGTACTCCAGGGCTCACAGAATTAAGCTATTGCCAAAAGCCACAAGAAACCTTCCAGCACAGTTTACTGCCATACTGCCCAGTACAGAGCATCACTTCCCAGTTGTGCAGCTCAGGATAAAAGCGCAACACACACAGAAGAAGGACAAATCTGAGTGCTCCAGAGACACGTGGGGACACTGCTCTCTAGCTCGGAGAGCAGTGCCAAGAATCACAAGGATGGGGAGGAGGGAAGCAGGACTGGGGTTAAAGCTGGAGACAAACAAGCTGTGGGGAGCAGGCGCCCCTGCCCATCACCACAGGCCATTTCCTTCCATTGCATTGCTGCCTGCTGAGACCTGCAGGCCCCTTCCCTCCCGGAAACCCTGAGTCAGGCCTCTTCTAGCTCCCCACAGGCTTTACTTCAGCTGGAGGGCTGGTGGAGGAGGGGAAGGAAGCAGCAGCCTCCTGGAAGGGCACAGCTCACAAGTGGTTACACTTCAATGTCAGCTCCAGCCCTGCAGAAGGCTGGATCTTTACATAACTGGTGCTTTCTGGACCCAAAGCAGGCTTGCTCAGCTGAGCCAGACTCACATCCAAGTCCTTTGCTTCCCTCCACTCCCCTCCCTGCAAAGCAAAGAGCTTCTGTGCACCAGAAGTGCTCATGGATTTATACAGCTTCTGCCTCAAGCCAGGAAAACCCCAGGATTGTCCAAGCCCTGCAGCTTCCCAGCTCTGGATCCCCAGCTTTCCAGCAGAGGATTGAGAAGAAAGCCTTGGTAGAGAAAAAGGGAGAAGAAAAAAGCATTTAGAGCAGAAAGAAGTGGAGGAGCTAAAGAGAACTCCAGAACAGGACTGAGAAGAGCTTAGATCTTGAAATAGGTGAGGAGAGACTAAGGAAACTGAGAGACAGGGGCTGGAGAGCCAAGGAAGCCTCTAGCTGATCCAAGCAAAGCTGGACACAGGAAAAGCCCCCAAGTTTTCTTCCTTAGCACCACAAGTGCAGAGGGAAGCAGCAGACACCACTCCAGCAGGCTGTTGTTCTTTCAGCCCAGCATCCCTCAGAGTCACTCACCAATCTCGCCTTGGTTGTTTAGGTCAAACTCCATGTATTTCTCTGGAAGAGACACAGAAGCAAATTAGCAGGATGCTAGAGCAGGGGTTGTGCAGGGCTTTGGAGCGCTGCCTGTTTAGAGCAATGAAATAAAAGATTTGGAGATAAGAATGCAAACTTCAGAGCGGGAGACCATCTCAAGGCCTGGTTTTAGCACCCTTATCTCAGTTCTAGGACTCTAGAGTTAAGTGCTCTGTAATTGTGGCTGCTTTTCATTTAAGCTGAAGGAAAACACTGGCATGAGAACAAGGTATCAGCTAGCCATGAACAACATTAAAAGGTTTCCAGCCAGAAAAACAAAGCTCTGGAACAGCCTCCCAAAAGGAGTAGCAAGGAAAACAAACCCTTGAACACTCCCAAGATGAAGCTTGATCGGCTTAGGAGGGGGATTAAATGACGCAGTTGCCTGCAATAATGAGAGAGAGACTCCACAGTCCTCCAAACACTGTGCTCGCTCCCAGAGCGGCACCTGCCAGGACAGATGCTCAAGGACCACATCAAGAGGGCGAAGCCAAGAACATGCCCAGGAGCAGTGATGCTGGAGCAGGTTTTTTGCCCTTCCAGCCTTCTGTCAAACACTGCTGACTCGAGCAACGCCAGCATTCTCGCCAGAGAAAGGCAGACCCCTGCTCCAGAAGGTCTGATTAGCACTGCAGGACAAAAACTTGCATGCTGTAACAGGCAGAGCATTGATTCGAGTTAGAAAATTCAGAAATTCAGTCCCATGCCGTTTCTGCCCTTTGGAGTGGCACACCTGGGTTTCCTACATCCCCCCTCCCTGGCTGTTCCCCATTTAGACTTTAAGCTCTTCAGGCGAGGATTTGTCTGTCTTACAGACCATACAGCTCCCAGCGCCGCAGGGGGGCCCCCATCATCTCAGTTGTGCTAAATGAAAAGAGCAAGATGCAAGATGCCTGCTGCCGCCATCCATCCACGCCATCCATCCACGCTGAGCTGGAGAAATCACCACTTGCCCTGCAGTCAGCACTCGCTCCCCACAACAGCCTCCGAGGACTCAAATTAACTGAGCCCTTCCAGGCTGCTGCTTTCCCCCAGGAAGGAAAACGGAAAAGACCTTTTGCCTCTCCTCCAGGGACACCAGCAAGCAGATGAGCTTGAACAGAGCAGTGGTAGGCTAATTTAAGGAGCCAAAGGGAATTTCACAAAGGGTTATTTCACACAGCAGAGTCTTCCCTGGACCTGTGCTTCCAAAGGAAATTGCTGGGTTAACTGGACTGATGGGCAGGTACAGACAGAAAGCAGAGGAATGGCTTGGCATGTCTTCACCTGGGTCTCAGCCCATGGATTGCTGCTGTCATGAGCTGACCAGGACAAACCTACAGGAATATCACATACAAACCAAACCTGTTCATGCTTCAGGCAGGAGTGAATATCTACCTTCAAGCATCCAGCAACCAAGATGAAATTGGGGCTGAAACATATGCTTAGGAGCCAGAGTGATGCTTGATGTGGGCCTGGCTCTCCCCCCACTCTGCCCCACCATAATGACCTTGTGCAAATGAACTGCCACCTCCCTGGCAGGGGTCAGACATCCCAGCGTGTGCCTGGGGATGCAAACCCTGCTCTGCCACGTCTGTGCCCAGTACATGTTTTCTTTTCTTCTCAGCTAACACTTAG
The DNA here is from genome assembly GCA_013396755.1 of Sclerurus mexicanus. NCBI lineage: Eukaryota > Metazoa > Chordata > Aves > Passeriformes > Furnariidae > Sclerurus > Sclerurus mexicanus. The sequence goes on along the minus strand of VWZF01002318.1, from coordinate 210,337 downwards.
CCAAAAGTGCAGAGAACAGAGGCAACTTTACATCACTCTCAGCTCGCACATTGATTGTTTCCTCTCACCCCAGTGACAGGGATTTGGTGGGGCAAACCCACATGTGGTCCCTCCCTCACAAATACATTTACACCAACGCTGCACAGGAGCTCCCCAGGCCCAGCTGAGGGGTACAGCAGGAAGGGCAGCAGAGAAGAAACACTCCCCCCCATCATCACACAATGGGCCAATTGTTGGGGGAGCTGGAGGAGGCGTTAGAGAGCAGGACACTCCACGGAGGCAAACTCACGAGGCAGCGGGAGGAGATGCCAAAGGCTCTCGTTACAGGGAATTCTGTGCCTGTGACCTACAGTTGCAATGTTTGAAGAGCCCCAATTGTGATGGGAAAAAATAACGCGGGGCTGCAGCCAAAAGCCAAAGACACACAAAAGGCAACAGAAAAAAATGAGGTAGCACAGGAGGCTCCTCTGTGCCCAGCAGGGTAAGGGATCACAAAACCCCAGCCAGCTTCTTCCATGCTGGATTGCAAAGCCAAAATTCAAAGGGAAATAGCAGACAATGCCTGAAATGGAAGCAAGGTCAGGTTTTATTTGGTTAGAGCTAGGCTGAGGACAAGCCTTGAGTGCAGTGTGACGCACAGGCATGTTTTCTCAACTGCCTTCAGCCACTGCTTGGAAAGAAAGTGGAAGTACCCAGAACAGCCCTGCCAGATCTTGTCCTGTAACCAGTTTGGGGACAAGTTCAAGAGGACTCCAGGCTTTTGAGCTGTTTCTCTATTCCCTGTCGCAACAAATGGCCCAAACCTAAGCCCTAGATCTGCTGACCCACTGGAGTTAGGCTTTGGCCAGGACTAGACATATTACTGCTGTTGTCTCTGGTGTCAAGTGGCTGAGAAGGGGCCAGATCAAACTGACGAACCTTTTGAGCAGAGAAGGTCCCCAACTCCTTCAGAAAGCATCTGAAACTTCTGCTCTGTGGGAAGAGGTCCTCCTACTCACTGAAAAAAGAGTCCAGCTATTGCATGGTCCATTATGCCAGTCAGCTTGTCTGGGTAACTAGGCAGAAACCATCCTCCTTCACTGCTCCCCGGGGTTTTGCCCACACAGCAGGTTTTGCAGTAACAGCAGCCACCAGGCAGGGTGTCTGCAGGGTGACATGTCCCTGCCCTGCAAGTGGGAGAAGCACAAAGGCTTGTGTGGAAAACACCCCTCCAGGGAGTTTCACTGAGTTCCACAAGCAAGGGGGAGGCATCCATCCCAGCTCAGTCACTTGTATTTGGCAGAGAATCTCAGGCTGGTAAGATCCAAGTGCTGAGGAAAATAGTCTGGTTTAGGGAAAACAGACAGGCTGAAAGGCCAGGGAAATCCTCTAGTTCTCACCTTTGAACACTGCCAACTTCTCCTCCAGGTCTTCTTCATCACTGAACTTTGGATCACAGAGAAATTCCTATCACAGAAAAAAATAATACCCCCAAGGTCAAAGATGCAAAGGAAAACACCTTAGAGGGCACATACCGTGGCAGCATCACTCACAAGACCCACATAATTCCCAGAGAGCCACAGCTGAGCAACAGCACCAGGAGACTTGAAAATGGGATGAATCCCTCCACACCTTGTCATTAACATTCCAGTGCAAAAGGAATCCCTCTGGTGTATCAGATTTCCCACCAACAGCTTGAGGGAGGATGGGACCCCACATGTCTTTGGAATAATTGCATGAAACCCCCTCTTCTTGCTCACCCAAGGTTTCAGCACTCCACCTCTCTGCTTAAGCACATATAGCACATGATTTTGGCACCTATTCCCAGCAAGGGCTCCTAGTCCTTGCAAAAAGCACTCTTATCTCAGACTTCAAAACTCTTGGATAAACTCTGAGGGCTTGCAAATAGAACAGGCAAAGTTTGCAGAAAGTCATACACCCAAGAGGACAGGTATTTGGGGCTAAGGAACAGGCTCTCACTCTCTCAGTCCAGCTATTTATTTTCTCCCTCTACCCTGCTCTGGCTTGAGGGAAATCCTGGTTCCCTTCTGGCTACTTGCCCCTAGCCCCACCTCAAAAACCTTCAGATACCCAAGAGAACAGACCACAACTTGCACAGCCAGCTCTACTGCTATGCCCTGCCAGCAACACCCCCTGGCAGCTACGAGCAGCAGGGTCTTGCTCCCGTCCCTGCCCTCCCACACCGCCCAGCTCCAGCGAGCCCAGCACAGCTTAATGACTCGATCTGTGTTCGGCAACAACACCACATTCTTCAGTGTAGAAATCATTAACATCTGCACAGCTTACGCATGGCCTGTCCAGGATAAACCCCTCCAGGGGTTAGTGGATGGAGGGCTGAGGCTGTTCCCTACTCTGGGCATATGTTCCTCACTGCTGTTCCCCATGCTCATGGGGAAGGCAGGAGTGGGTCACTGAGAGATGGGGATTTCTGGCACTGGTGGTACTGGGGCAGCGTTACTTGTGATTCATGAGACCACCTACCCAAAGAAGCCCCATCTGCAGGCACTAAGGCAGCAGGACTGCAGGAGGTCCACATGGCCAACAGTAACCCAAATACCCTCCTGCCTCTAGAGCACACTCTCATTTCTTCCAGAAGGAAAGCTGAATCCAGCTATCCCCAGGTGTGATGAACGGTGCCAGTCCAGCTGCTGGGCCAGCTCCAGCAATGACACGGCCCCACGCTGATGCCTGGTTCTGCTGCCACAGCCAGCCCCCTGCCTTGTATGCTAATCACTGTCAGTCACCCTAATCCTGCTCCTGTGCTCTGGTTCCCTCCAGCCCACACACCTGGAGCTGCTCCCTCTTTCCTCACTGGGACAGCAGAGCTTGGACCTGCGCAGGGAGTCCTCAAACCTTCACTGCCTGTTAAACACTACTATGGCAAGTCTGTTATCTGCAGCTGAACTAAGGTTTTGTAGGAAGTGCACTAGGACAGAAGTGACTGCCATCCCCTCCTTCCCCCCAACTCCAGATAGGACACCAGAGACCATGCCCACTAAGCCAGCGTGACACTGACTTCCCTCATCACCATGGTCACAAACTCAAATCGAGAGCTGTGGTGAAAAGCAACATTCCCAGTTCCTTCTTTGGCTCTCCTATGCCAACTCAATTTCATTTATCTCAGTTATTTCTACCCAGGGGTATCATTTACCAGCCCAACACAAAGGGCCCAATTGAACTCTGAGACTTGGGCTCAGGCAGCAGCAGAAGTCACCAGGGACCAGAGTAGTGTTACCTGCTGCCATCACCAGTGAAGAGCCCCTGGGGAAGGCAAACATCACTGAAAACCAAAACAAGGTCAAAGCATCTCCTGGCTATCAGGTCACAGCTTCACTCCTGCCCTGCAGGAGCAGCAAACAGCTTCCATCTACCAGTATCTCTCTAGGAGCAAGAAGCAGCACAGAAATGGTGAAGACCAAAGGGAATGTTACATCCATACATGATGGCTGAGGGACAAGTGCCCAGAAGCCCATGAGCCCCTGGCAGCAAGGTACAAGAGCAGGAGAGGTGACATTGCACACATGTAGGACCCAGTCTCCTTGCGTTTCAACTGGAGGGGGACTGGATAGCCCTCGAGCATCCCATCTCTGCTCCAGGTGGAAGGAGGCAACAGAGGGGTGTATTTGAAAGGCATTCCACCCTCCACATTGTACGTGAGCTGGGCTGTGACTGTGATAAGGCAAACACAATAGAACACAGGAATTCGGTCCCCAGGGCCTGTGACTCAGAGTGGCTGAAGTTCCTCTTAGAACCCTTTGCTAAAGTTCCCATTTTAAGGGGCATGTTCTATTAATAAGAAATGCTTAATAAGCCTCTCCCCCGCTCCTGCCCTGAACAGCCTTTCTTGAGCTGTTGACTTTTCTAAGCCAATAAACTCAGCCACACAAGTCCCAGCTACCTGCACGACAATCTGAGCAAAACCAGAATCTTCCTTGTTCCCCAAGAAGGTGACCCCAACTGGCAGGCCAGGCTCTCACTGGGATGTTTAAGTGCTCAATGCCAGCTGCCGTGCCTGCTGAGGCTGGGAAGGGGCTGAGAGATGCTCCTGCCTGCCCCGGATGAAAGAAGTGGGCACCTGCTCTCTAAAAGGCTAAATTTCTTCTCCACAGGCCAAAGTATTAGCGGGTAAAACTAGGTTGAAACTAATCTGTGCTGGATTAGACTTGTCACCTTGATGCACGAGGCTGAACAATGTGATTGTGTTCCCCAGGAAGAGGGGAACAGGCGAGAGGGGAGCTCAGAGGAGCATTCAGGCTGGAAGAGAGAAGTCAATACTAGAACTCAGCTGTCCAGCAGCACATGTGCACTCAGGATGCTGCTTGCCAGACCCTTGTCCCAGTGAGAGCTCCAGGGAAGAAACCAGCCAGGAAAACAGGGCTGGGAGGGAGCTAATTGTTAGGATGAGACAATGAGATTAAGGCTGATAGGAATTTGGCCTGATTGATTTTATTAGGAGCACTTGATTGTTTTACAGCCTTGGGGCTACTCAGATCTTGGGAAACCCCTCCCTGGCTCCAGCCACAGTATCAGCCCAAGTTCCCGTATCAGCTCTGTGAGAGAGATGTGAATCTGTTCACTGCACTCCCCCACTGCCACGAAGAGCTGGCAGAGAGCAAAGCAGGACAGCGTGGGGGTTGCTGCCCTGAGCACGATGGCTTCACGGGATCCATGGGCAACTGCTACCCGTGCTATCTGCAGCTTGGTTTTGAGCTGCTCAAACCCCCTCTCCTAGCACTGAGCCGACACAGGGCTGCAAGGATGCAAACAAGCAGTTCCAGCAGTGGGAAGTTATGTAGCTTGTTTCATTTTTCGTCGCATGAACCTCACTCAAAGAAAAAGTCAGAAGTGATGGCTGCTTAGGGGATTGATCAGAGCTTGTCCCCAGTGTGGGAGAAGGAAGAGCCCCCAGCCCCGGGACAGAGCAGTGGCACACCAGCAGCATCCCAGGAAGTACAGCTTCCCACGCTCAGTCCTACAGTTCCCACCAGCTGAAGGCTCACGTATCCATCCTGTGCCTGAGTGATGCTGGAGGATGGCCCTGGAGCAGCAAAAATTGCAGCAGTAAGTACAACACAATCCCTTTGTCCTCAGCCCAAAGGCCAAGACCACCTTGGCTAGGGGAGATGTTAGCCCCACCTATGCACCTATTTGGTGCAGGGTGGACCCTGTCTGCCTTCCAACAGCAGGTTTCCAGGTCTCCTCTTTAACCCAGTGCTCTTGTTCCACACCTTAATGCTGCAGCACCTCTTTTTCCACAACACATCCTAATTTCTAATCAACTGAATAATTTCTAATGACTTAATTCCCTCTACAGTGACCTACATACACTTCACCTCCACTGCCTCACTGCTGTCTGGTGGAACATATTGGCACTCTTCACAGCTCAGGCAATGTGAGGTCAAGGTGAGCCCACCATCTCCTCTAGGCTCTAATCTTGTGCAGTGACTTGATTTCTCCACCTGTAACAGTAAAGTGCCACTGGCTATAGGGGCAGGCAACCACCAAAGCCACCTGGAAATTACCCTAGAAATCCGAGGGTTGATTGTTTCAAGGTTAAAGCCTTCTTTTCTCCCTCAGAACTGCTCTTAGCTGGGAGGGATGCCAAGAGAACTGCCCCTGCCGTCATGCCAAGCAAGGGACGGGACAAGTCCGAAGCTCTGGGGAAAGGACCTTGCCTGACCCTGGCATGAAGGGCACGAAGCCCAGAGCACTTTGCACTAATCCAGGAGCTGCCATTCCCCCTGCCCGAGGCTTGTGGGCCGTCCAGCCATCCCGGGGCTACACATTCACCACCTGCTGCAGCGAAAAGCTAGAAAGGCTGGAGTCAGCTCTGAGCAGCAGAAACTTCTCATTCCGGGAAGAAGAAGTTGAAGTTCTCAGCGCAGCGGAGGGGAGGCTGAAGTCCTCCGGGAGAACAATAGCCCCTGTTCTTGCAGGAGCACGTTCCCAAAGGGACTTTGGTGGCAGCCGGCGCCCGGAGCGCCCAGCGGACCTGCCGNAGCCCACTCCCCCGCCGGGGTGGGGTCGGGTCGGGGGGCGGCCCCGGCCCCACCTTGTTGATCTCCTCCAGCCGCCCGTCCTGCGGGGCTCTCCGCAGCCCCCCTCCGCTCGGCCGGCGCGGAGCCGCCATCGCACCGAGCTGCCCCGAGCCCTCCGCCGCCTTAAATAGGGGCGGGCAGTGCCGGTCCGGGCCCTCCGCCCCTCGCCCTTAACCCCTTCCCCGTCCTTAACCCCTTCCCCGCCCGCCGCCGGCAGCGGAGCCCGCACCGGGAGGGCAGCGCGGGACCCGCGGGGACCCGAGGTACCCGAGCACGGTGATGGAGCCATCACCGCCCGCCGCAGGGAAGGGACCGGCTCCCCCTGCCCGTCGGACATCGCTCGGGAGCCGCCCCGGGAAGGGCATCCCCGCGCCGGGCATCCCCGCGGGTACCGGCGGCAGGTCCGTGGGGCGATACGCCACAGCCGCTCCCAGCCGATGGATAAACCCCGGAGAGCGAGCAGCGGGAAAAGGGATGGAGCGAAGGGACAGCCACGGCTTGATGGGTTTCCCAGTCGGGAGCTGCTGGTGGCGGTCGCAGCCCCGGCGATCTCAGCCTGACACCTTATGTTAGAAACATGTACCAAAGTGGGGTTTAGTAGGGATTGTCAGACATCCGCCCCTCGCCACTCCAAATCCAGCCGCATTTCAGCCCCTGCTCTCCAAAAGCAGCAAGAGCAGACGCAGCGTGTGCCCTCCCGCCACCACACGCCCTGGATGGGCAGCTGCCGGCTATATTAAGAATTTTTAATGGATACAGCTCTAGGCAGGTGTCTCCAGCTAAAAACACAGAGTTCCGGGGAGAGCAGGAGGGAGCACGAACCACATCTTCAGCAGCAGGCACACGGCAGAGGCTTGACAGCAGCAAATCTGTGTGTTTCACTGGAGATGTATAATTGTCCTCCCAGGGAGACGGTAAATGGCCATGGCTCCCCGCCTCTGGCCGAGCCGGATCACGCTGTGCTCTCACTGCTCCATCGTTTTGCTTTCCCAGAGCTGTCCTTGGGCAGCGGGAGGGGAGCCCATGCCATTACACCCTGCAGCTCTGGCACCCCACTCCCTGGGCAGATTTTGTGCAGAATTATGAGGGTGAAGGGTTTGTTCTCATTCGGAAAATCCCACGTTCTTTCCAGGCCACGGGACCCACTGAAGATGTTGCTAGGGGAATTCAATGTCTATGGCAGCAATTTTACATAAATTACACAAGACTTTAGCAAACCTGATTTCCAGCACTGTGAGCAGAAAAACACAAGTAAAACCGGTTAAAAAGTGAAACGGCCTCCAGGCTGGGGACTCATTTCTGGTCTTAGGGGAATGACTTCATCTACCTGGAGTCACGGTGTAGCCAGCACAGGGTGGGCTGAGCCAGGGTCTGGCTGTGCTGCCTGCGTGGCCGAACCGCCCAGCCCACATGCGAGCACAGGGGAACACACATGCCTTTCCTTTAAAGGCAATACAGCCACTAACCTCTGCCACCTTGTGGGAGTGACACTGGCAGGAGCTGGTGTCCAGCTGCTTCCTGTCCAGTCTGTGCTGGCTGCACAGCCTGGTGCCACCCAGTTCCTCCCCGTGGGGAGGGGGCACAGGTGCTGATGTGGGGCTGCAGGTGATGCAGCTCTCCTGCCTCCCTGCCCTGTGCCTGTGCCACCCAGCCCCTGGGACTGCAGCAATCAGGCTGGTTTTATAGCAAGGCCTGGTGATATCCAGTAAGCCAAGTGGAGCTGGGGCAGGACACAAAGAGCTGTGGGCAGCAGCAGCATTGCGCTGCCCTGGAGCAGGGGAACAGTAAGAACTGACTTGCTCTTACTCTGCAGTTGGCTGAGGATGCCCCACCTGCCTGCCAGGAGCTGGGTAAGGGTCCAGCTTTGCTTCTGCTTGTTAATTTAGCCCTCCTTGCTCCAACCTCTCTTCCCTTGGGAAGCAGACAAGCTGGATGCCCTCCAGTGAGTAGCTCCATGCCTGGCTTCACCAGGATTCACTTCTGCACCTCTATGACCGCAGCACATGAGCATGATCCTGCAAGGCACTGTGCAGCAGGTGAAAGCCTTTCTCATCTCCTGGGCCAGGAGGGACTACTGGGTGTTAGAGCTTCGGTGTGTGATAAGCTCTCCCAGCCCAGTGTGCTGTGCTTTGGTGGGGAAGGAGGGACAGAAAAAATCTGTGATGGTTCTTTGTTCACTCCTTGGTGACAAACCAGCCCTGTGTTGGCTCCATATCCTGCACAGAAACATCGGTGGTCCCTGGTAGCTGGTTGTCCCCCTATCCCAAGGACTGAGCTGGTGGCTGGAGTCATGCTGCAGAGCACTCGGAATGCAGAGCCTGAACCAGTGAGGATAAAGACTTGGGCTGTGATACTCTGTGGAGGGCAGTGTGAGGGATTGATACTAGTTAACAGAGGGTGTCCTTCCCTCGGCCTTTCCCTGTGCAGGAGGGCACAGAGGGGATGGGGCAGCAGCCAGCAACTGGTCACTTCGAGCAGCCCTCAGGGAGACTCCGCAAAATATCCTCCAGGTTCCGCTTGTCAGCCCGGATCTCAGCCAAGTCACTCTCGAATGCTTGGATCTTCTCCTGCTGTCGTGCTGCCTCCTGCTGCAGCCGGCTGAGCTGGCCAGACAGGGAGCCCGGAGTGGCCAGGCGCTGCCACAGATGCTCCAGCTGCACTTGCCCAGCACTCAGCACTGCCTCCACCTCCATATCCTGCTCCAGGTTGCCTGGACAAGGGGAGAGGACATGGATGAGAGCAGACAGCTGGGCAGAATAGGTTCTGGATATACTCCAGGGGCTCAGACCCTTGGCACCAGGCAAACTATAAGGAGTAGGTGCAGCAGGGCATGGAGGCTTTGCAGCTTCCCAGTGATCACAGATAAACAAACAGGACTGTGGCTCCAGGGCCTGGGCATGTCTGTCTTAGAGATGGGTGATGATTCCCACCTCTTTGCAAAACTTCTTGGATGCAAGAGGACTCAAATGTACCCAGATGATCAAAGCAGGAGGAGCTGGAGCAAAACCAACCAGCAATAAGGAGTGAACCCAGCCCAGTACATCACTCAGCTCCAAAGGGACTGAGCCCTTAACGCTCCTCCTGAAGGTGCCAAGGGAGCTCAGTTTCCCCAAACCAGGCATGAACACACACATTCAACAAACCCCAATTCATTCTTCATGAGGGTTTTCCTCAAGACATGAGCCTTCAAGAAGCTTTGTTGGGAGCTTGGGTGATCTCAGCCAAAGGGCACCCAGTTCAGCCTGGATGGCCAGTGAGCAGGAGAGCCCTGGGGCCCTGAGAACCCAGCCCTTCCTTGGGAACCTGCCCCCTGCTCCCACCCGGGTCTCACCTAGGCTGTTTAGCAGGTTGTTCAGGGTCTCGATGTCTGACATGAGTGAGCCCTGGGCTTCCTGGAGACTTTTTGCCATCTCACTCACCTCTGTTCCCACCTTTCAATAGAGACAGAAACCCAGATCAGGGACACTGTTGCCCCTGGGCTGGATGGGAAAGGGGATCCCAGGATCATCCCTGAGGCATTGCCCATACTATGGAGCCCAAAAGCTGCGTTAGTCCATATATTTTGGGCTGTGAGCAAAGCCCCTTTCAGGGTCTGGAGAGCACAACCTGCCCAAGGGCACTCAGCTCACCTGGTGTGCTTCCTCCAGGTCCCCCCTAAGCTTCTCAGCCATGTGCTCCTGTCGGGATAGCTCCCGCTGGGTCTCATTGGCACGCCTGGCGAGGTGTCTGGCGTGCCTGCGGGCCTGTTTGCTCTCCTGCAGCACAGCCCGTGCCCTCTGCAAAGAGAAGAGATGGAGACAGTCACCTGGGGACATGTAGCCCTGCTTGCAGCAGGCAGGGCTCTGCCTGTGATGGCTGCCAGTCACGCCCAGCAACCCCCCACACCCCACAACCCTCCGCTCAGACCTTGGCACTCTCCTCAGAGACCTGCTGAGCCTCCCCAGCTGTCCTCTGGGCTGTGGTGGAGACAGACAAGGAGTTTCCCAGTGCTTTCTCTGCCTGTTTAATCTTCCTCTGGGCATCCACCCTCACCCTGTCCCGCACAATGGCCATCCTCCTGCTCAGGGCAGCCTGGCTCTTCCGATGCCCCAGCATCTTCCTCATGCCTGTGGGGACAAATTTGCCATCATCAAGCTGTCCCCTTCTCCCCTTTGTACACAGAGCCAGAGTGGTGAGAGCCAAGCTGTGGCTGGACATGTTCTGGTGTCTTTTACCTTCCAAGCTGGCCAGGAGGGACTTGGCATCGGAGTGCACAGCTTTTCCATGGGAGACAGCTGAGTTGGCCGTGTCATGGGCAGAGCTGGCCCGGTCCCGCAGCTGGGAGAGGAGAGGGAAGGAGTGAGGCTGGGAGTGCCAAGAAATGTGGTCTCAGCCTGCTCCTGTTTGGCATATGAGCTACTTGGGAGAACCATGAGCCCAAGGGGAGATGTCTCCCAAAACATCCTCTCCCCAGCTGCAGGCACAGTCCCTCCAGTCACTGGAGCAGCAGAGATGGGACTCCCCGTGCAAGTGAGCAGCAATTACCTGCTCAAAGCCACGAGTCCTCTGCAGCTCCAGGCGCAATCCAGCTGCCAGTGTGTGGGATGCCTCGATAGCCTGCTGAGCCAATGGCTCCTGGGCTGCTGCTGCCTCCTCCAGCACTGCCAGGTCCTGTGCCAGGGCTCCAGCCTGCGCTGGCAGTACCTGCTGTGGCGTCAGGAGTGCCGGCGGCTCCATGAGGACATCTCCCAGGCCGGGAGGCAGCACTGCTCAGCATGTAAAGCGGGGGGGAGGGATACCAGCAGGAGCTGTAGCTCTGACTGCTCACCTGCCCCAGAGCAGCCACCTGCAGAAGTTTCTTGGCCATGTCTGTATTTGCCTGTTGCACGGCTGCCAAAGCTCTCCTGGCCTCCGCTGCCACCTCTTCCACGCCAGCACCCAGCTCCTCCTGTGCCTGCTGGATCTCCTCATATCTATGTGGACAGGATGCTGCTGTCAGCCTGGGCCCTCTGGTCCCTCATGACAGCTTGAGACCTGGTTCCAGACATGGACATAGTGGGAAAGGCTCGGGGCTTTCCCTGAAAAACCCCCAGCACGCAGCACCCTGTCTTTCCACTTTGCCACACTGTGGTGTCATGATTTTGATGGGGCTCAACATGTCCCTGTTGTGCAGATGCCAAATCACTGTGGTTGAGCCTGGTAACAGGGACCTGGCCAGAGGCAAGGGGCTGTGGTGCCCTGCCAGCCCCTCACCCAGCCTCCAGCTCACGCTGCGCATCCCATGTCGTGTTCCCTTCCAGCAGACTCTGCAGGAGCTCGGAGCTGGCGTTGGAGGCACTCAGCGCCCTCCTGACCACTGCTTCCACCTCTGCAACAGCCTCCTCGTGTCTGCAGGGACAAGGACACTCAGAGACATGATATTAGGATTGGCCTCCTGGGAAAGGAGCAGCCTCCCTGCACTCCCGGCTGGGCAGCCACCTCCTCTGCCTGTTGCAGCTGTACCTCTTGGACAGAGCCCGTGCCTCCAGTGCCCAGTGGCTCCAGTTTGTGGGCTGCTGAGGGATTTCCGGGGGAATCTCCTTGAAATGCAAACAGCAGCAGTGAGACCCTGCTGGGGAATAGAGACCCCTGAACCCATCACCAGGGCTCAGCCCAGCACCATCAAGAACCTCCCAAAGGGCCAGAGCAAGGTAAATAGCTCCCCTTGACTCAGTTGCAAGGAGGGCTATGCCCAGTTGGACCCCAGGCATTCCGGCTCACCCACCCTGCTGGTCACATCCCACCCCACCAGTCTTGGGGGGCACATCCCACTGCCTCCCAGGATTGCCACCAGTCCTCCAAGGAGCCCAGGGCCACTGAGAACCCTCACTGTGGTAGCCAGAGTGTCTGCAGCGTGGAGGATCTCCTGCTGCGCCGACTGCAGCACGGCCCCAATCTCCGACAGCAAGGTGCAGGTCTTGGGGGATCCATGGCCAGAGCAGCTGGTGGCCTGGCTGGCATTGGTGAGACGGCCTCGTGCGGTGCTCAGTGCCCCTGCCAGCTGCCCCATATGTGCCAACAGGGTGGCCCAGGCACCTGTGGGCAGCACAAGCAGCTTGTTGTCCCTAGAGGTGTTCAGAGCTCCCTGCATGCCTGTAGGGACCCCATGCCCCATGCCCTTCCTCCCACTTGCTAAGGAAAGGGGATGCAGCACCCAAAGGGCACGGTGCTCAGCCCTCAGTAATGCCCATCACCACCTGCTCCAGAAGGGAAGGGGCTGTCCCTCATACCTTGCAGGAGGTGTGGGCTGGGCAGCCCATCTCCCCGGGGCACATCCCCCAGCATAGGAGACTGGCCTGGGTGTGCATCGCAGCCTGGTCTCTGCAGCCATTCCTCCATCTCCTGCAGCCTGGCCTTCAGCTGGGCAGCCTGTGAGCAAGACACAGAGGGACACGGGGGGTCAGTGAGGCAGTGCAGGGGTTGGGGTGCTGCACCCACCTTGGCCATGCACGGGCTGTACCTTGTCCTTCACCAACCCATAGCAGGCAGGACACTGCTGGCAGCGGGAGCTCAGTGGGTCGAGGAAGAAGTTGGCCTGGCACCTTTCACACTTGTAGCCCACAAAGCCCGGGTGGCAGAGGCAAGTGCTGTTCTCATGGCACTGAGGGGTGACAGAGCCCAGCGGGGAGCAGTTGCAGGCTGCAGTGGTGACAGAAGGGTGTCATGCTGTGGCTGCTAGTGCTGCTTTAGGGACCGAGGCGCAGTCCCCATCCCCATTACCTCGGCAGCCCCTCACAGAGAAGCCGAAGAAGCCGTGGTGGCATCGGTCGCATTGCTTCCCTGTGACACCTGGCTGGCAGGAGCACTGCCCTGTCAGTTCGTGGCACTCGCTGTCACGCGACCCTGTCGGGTGGCACTCACAGCTGGCATGAGAAGTAGGGGGGCCATGAGCAGGCAATGGATGCAAAGAGCAGAGACCAGAGCCAGCGATACAGAGCCACCCTGTCCCTGGCAGCCCCACGCCGTGCCCCACATACCTCTTGCACCCCACGGCAGGCTCTAGGCCATAGTAGCCAGGCTGGCAGTGCCCACAGGCTCTGCCCATCACATGTGGGAGGCAGTGGCACTGGCCTGTGATGGGATCACAGCCCTCCAGTCCCGGGTCTGAGCCGTTGGGGTTGCAATCACAAGCTATGGGAGACAAAATAGCACCTACAGCCCAGTACGGCACTGGTGGATAGGACTGTGGGAATGGGACACCAGGGCTGAGCCTTCCCCACAACGTGGAGAGCCACAGCCCTCCATCAAACAGGGCTTTGAGAGGCTGAGCCCCTACAGACCAGTGTATCTCCAGGGAAGGATGGCAATGAAGAAAGAGGCAAATGCTCTTCTGGAGCATTTGGGGCTAACCTGGACCATCCATGACCCCCTAAATTTGTGGGGCATCCCTCTTCCACCCTCTGCCTCCACTTCTGGGAGGAGTTTGGCTGCAGCTGAGCTGTCCCCAGGGCTGTACATACGTGCACACTTCCCAGCAGGGCTAGGAGCCAGCGCATCCCCGTAGAAGCCTGGCCGACACCTCTCGCAGTGCTCGCCCGTCGTGTTGTAGAGACAGCGCAGGCAGCGGCCAGACACGGGGTCACAGTTCCCCACAGCATTGAGATCCACGTTCCCATGACACTGGCAGGGTTCACAGGGACTCACAGGGCCCCTCTGCCCCAGGGGGTCCCCGAAAAACCCATCATCACAGAGCTCACAGCGTTTTCCTGAGGATGGTGAAAAGATGGGGAGGGTCTGGCCATGTCAGTGCTGCCCACAGCCCCTCTGCCCACCCATTCTCAGCCTCACCTCTCTGCCCTGGGGGGCAGTGGGTGCAGACCACCTCCCCACTGCTGGGCATCTCAGTGCAGGGTGAGTGGCCAGGGCAGGGGCATGGCTTGCAGTCATCAAAGCGCCCTGTGAAGGGGTTGCCGTAAAACCCGGGGCTGCAGCGCTCGCAGGAGGGACCCTCTGTGTTGTGCACACATTGGCAGTGCCCTGCAGGGAGAATACTCTAGCTGAGGGTCTGCAAAAAGCCAGCCCTGAAAAACAGTGTGGAGCACGGGAGGGATGGAGAGCCCAGCACTGAGCGTGGTACACTGGGTGCCAAGAGGGATGTGCAGCTCCAGCCACGGGACCGCACTGGGGTTGCACACCTCCAACCAGTACGCAGAACATTTTCCCTCCCTGCCTTGTCCTTGCTCAAGGGAGAAGGTTTTGGAGAGGACACGGCAGCGTGGGGACGAGGCAGAGCTGGCACAGGGAGCATCATCAGTGTGTGTGGAGGCTGTCGGCGCCTGCCATAATCAACAACACATTTCTCAGCAACGAGGCACGTCCTTTCCAGCCTGTCATGGAAAACACAAGCAGCCAGCCCAGCACCCACTGGGGAGCATCTCCTCCAGAGCAAGCCGAGCCGGTGACTCAGCCTTCCGAAATCGGCTGTGAGGAGGAGAAGAAGGAGGAGAAGGAAGGGTGCCCAAGGAACCCTCTCACCTCCAGGCAGATGCCCTGCTTCACTGGAGAGAGAGAGAAGGAACCATGAGACTTTCCCCCATGATTTGTGGTGGTGGATCATACCAGGAGTGTTGTGCAGGAGGGAACGGGTGTTTTTCCCATTTCCCCCACCTCCAGACAGTCAGACAAAGGAAAAGAAAGGAAAAGCGGGTGGCAGGAAGACGTGGAAAAATAAACCAAAGGAAATGTGCGGGCTGGCAGTGCCCAGGCCAGGACATCAAAAGCTTGGGCCCATCCCTGGGGATTGTGCAGTGGCGCCAGCCCTGGCTTGGTGAGATGAGGGCGAGTTTGCAGAGCTGCCACCACATTTCCCCTGGCAGGGCAGGGCCACTCTGCCTTTTCCAGCCCTCTCCATGCCAGACATATACTACTGCTGCTCCCCACTGAGGGGAACAAGCCAGAGAGGAGCCCCAGGGGCTCCCCTCCACCCGGGGTCTCCAGGTAACAGATGCCTCATTGTATTTCCAAGCTCTTTCCAGCACTGATTGGAGCTACTGTTGTCTGCAGGGCTGGATGGGGAGCAAGGCAGCACCTCATGAACCCCACAGTGGGCTGGTCTGCATTTGCCTGGGGCTGTTGGAGTCACACAGTCACCTCAAGCTCCATGGCAGCAGTTTGCAATCCCGCCCTCTTCCATTTCCAAAGCCATTCAGACACTTTGCCTGGCAGCAGAGGTGAGTGCCAACACCCTGTGAACCACCCCAGACACAGCCATACTGCCCTGAAAACTTTGCTTCGCCTTTTTCTGTGAGACTCAGACTGGCAAAATCCTCTGCCTTTCTGCTGCCCTGATCCCTGCTCCCCCACACCTCTGAGGACCAGCAACCTTCCCTTCTCCTCCTTAGAGGTCATAAAGTACCATGAAAAATGCCCCTCTAATTATAAATTACCACCATTATTGCACTTCATTAATTATCCCTGTCTTTGCAGTTATGAACCCAGTCCCTACAACCAGCCAAGCAACTCAGCTTACAAATTTTGGGTACCGCAACCTCACCGATGGTTTCCAGCCTTCCTCAGAACAAGCAAAGACACAGATTTGCCACTCGTGCATGTAGCCACAGGGCAAGTGGAGGAGTGGGGGGGTGCACACCTGTGAGGGGGTGACAGTCCCCATGCTGGTTGCAGGTGCAGGGCACGCAGCTGACGAAGGGGCCTCCGAAGGGGATCTCCCGCTTGAACCCGGGTGCGCAGGACTGGCAGAACTGCCCGGCATAGCCCGTGGGACACGTGCACTCCTCCACCCAGCCTGCCCGTGTCCCTGGCCCAGGGCTAGCAGATGTGAGCTGGACCTCACTCAGGGACAGCCTGCCTGCAAAAGGGGAGAGTGGCCTGAGAATGAGAATGGCACATCCCCTGCTCTGCTCTCTACTTCTTGCCTGGAAATGCTCCAGACAGACATAGGAGACCCCAAAATACCTCTTGGAGAGGCTAGGGGTGTTTACAAAGGGGAGCCAGCTGGGGTGCCCTTGCTCCAACACACCCCCTGCAATGTCTCCTGTCTCAGAGAACATGATGGTTCTTTGGTGTCCCTGGCCCCATCCCAGCTTGGTCCCTGTGGGGATGTTCTGTGGAGCCACCCACCTTGCACGGGACCACGGCTCGCACGGAGCCGGAGGGCGGTCAGGTTGGAGAGCAGGCGCTGGAAGCTGAAGGCTGACAGCAAAGGCTCTGCACCCTCCTCTGCCTCATGCAGCCTGTTGGCGAAGGAGCATGGGAGGAAGGACAGGACCAGGCTGAGAGCCACGTGCTGCAGGACAGCTTGGCTCCCTGACTAAGACCCAGGCACAGCAATGGGGGCACAGTTAAATCCCCAAGGGGGGCTGAGAGTTGGTGTGAACCCCATAGCAAAGGGCAGCCCACACATGAGCAGACATGCTCTGCCCTAAACCCCACTGAGGCTCTCCAAAGCAATGTAACAGGTACCTGAAGGTGACAGCTTGCTTCCCATTCTGGGGCTGGCTCTTGCTGCTGGACATTGTGATCTCCATCCCCTCACCCTCCAGAACCAGCTGGACTTGGAGCAGGGGCACCCCAGCCTCTGTCCCTCTGCTGTTCTCCACTCCCAACAGCAGGGACAGGACCTGCCCGTAACTGAGGCGCTGGTTCTTCAGAAACTTCTCTGCGAGGGAAGAGAGGAGCAAAGTGTGTAAGACACGGAGTCAGCTCTGCCAGGGCTGCTGGTGAAAGTTCTGTTCCTGCCAGTGTCATCTGGAGCCACAGTGACCCTTGTAGAGCAGTGCCAGCTCCAACCTGCCCACCCAGGATCCTGGTCCACTGTTCCAAACCACCCCACTGCCCTGTGCTATTGAAACATGCTCAGCACTGGGATGGAGCCCAGTGCCTCATGCACCAGCACAGCAGTGGGCCATCCCACGAGGGCACTGGGAAGTCCTCACAGCAGAGCAGGACCTCAGGTACCCACCACACACAATACCTGGTGCAAGAAAATCCACTGGCTCCTCTCCATCCCACTCAGTGATGATCCTCCCAGCAGCCCAGCGCAGAGGCAGGTCGGTGGCGCCTGGAGCTGTGGCAGTCCAGCCCTCCAGCCCTGTGTGACAGCACACAGTGGCAATGTACAGCAAAGGGAGCAGTGGGTCCCTGCCTGCCCAGCACTGGTGGGGTGCTGCTTTCAGGGGCTCTGTCCCTCCTCCCAAGACTGTCCAGGGTCTTGGAAGGGACCAGCCTGTTTTCCTCAGGCTCTGTGCTCTCATGCACTGGAGAGTGGCCCTATCCACCCCCAATCTGTTTATTTTCTTAGATTTGGAGGAAATTATTATCTTTCAACTTTTGCCTCCCTGCCTGTGCTGCATTTCTAACATTACTGTGGGCTGGAAAGTGCAGGAAGCCTGAGGAGAGACGCTGGAGAAGCCCAGGGAGAGATGGGGCGTAATTGCATTAAGTTGGTTTTCTTCAGAAACCAGTTAAACTCCCCTCCATTTCCTAGGGTTAGTTATTTCTTCCAGCCCTGCAGGACAAACAGTTGGAAACCCCTCCCCAGCTCTCAAGTGGGCTGTGCTCAGTTATCAAATCAACCCCAGTTTGGACTCTTTCACCTAGTACAAGAGAATTCCATCTGATCCAGCTCCACTGTATATTGGGGAGCGGGTCTTTAGGAGGGTGTCATGGTTGCATCTCAGCCCCAGGTTTTGCCAAACCGCTCCCAAAAGGAGCAGCCCCAAACTGGCTGTGTGAAGGGCGGAAAAAAAAGACTCTGTTTAAAGCCTGGCGCCGTTTCAAGGCCATGGAAGACATTCCAGCAGTACAGCAATTGGCAGCGCGGTTTAATTGCAATCAGAATCATCCCGTGCCTGGCGCGTTCGTGTCCATCTGCTTGTCGGGGAACAGGCGAGGCAAAGAGGGGGTGCCTGCTGTGGGTGCCCGTCCCTGCAGGGTGCAGGGAGAGGTGCCGGTGAGCAGGGGCTTGCGGTGGGGGCTGCGGTGTCCCTGCAGCAGGGCTGCACACGCCGGGATGCGCGGCAGATGGCAGGGTTTCCCCGAGCATCCCGCACGCAGCCAGCCCTGCCGGCACAGCCCGGGCTGCAGCCGGGGGAAGAGCACCCCATCCTGCTCACTCAGCCACCTTGCCACATCCCAGCCGAGAGTGGGGAGAGGAGGGAACAAGGGGGAAAGTTCACAGCAGGCTCCATCCTTTCAGATTTTAACTTTCTGAGCTGGTTTCTAGTGCTCCTGCAGTCCCTGGTATTGTGGGACAGCCATGCCTAATCCCATAACCCTCCCTGAGCCATGCACAGCCCCAGGAGCAGGTTGGCATTGAGGGATGCCAGGAAGAGCCCATCCCCCTGAAGCTGGGGGCAAAAGCAGAGGTTTAACAGTAAAACAGGGGCAAGCCAGAGAAACCCCCTGCCAGCCATCGCCACCAGTAAACCCCAAAGGGAAATGCTCAGCCCCAAAGAGGGATGCTCAGCCCTACTCTTCCCAAACTTTTTTGGCTGGGGTTGGCACAGCTGTGCCTTTTGTTTCACCCAGGGCTGGTACCTTGGCTGAAGTCAGAGAGGATGTGTGTCTCCTTGTAGCCATCAGCCGCTGCGCAGGCAGTGGAGTGGCCGTAGCAGAAGCAGCTGGTGCAGCCAATGGGGTTGTGGGGCTGCAGGTTAAACCAGCCCGGCTGGCACCTGGGTACAGGAAGGAAATGGGAACAGGTGGCACAGGGCAGGCAGAGCTGCAGGGGACCCACGGCAGGACACCGGTGGCAGCCCTTTGTATGCCCGGTCCCAGTGGTCCAGAGGGATGCAGCCCCACAGTCTTGCCACCAAGTCCTGGCACTGATCCCAGACTGAAAGGAGACAGCAGTCCTGTCCCCATCCCAGGCCCGTGGTGCTTACCTGTTGCACAAGTGCCCCTCCACCCTTTCCTTGCAGGTGCAGTGCCCTGTGTTGGGGTCACAGGTGCCAACACTGCCCGCTGGGTCACAGGTGCAGGGTCTGGATGGGGTGAGACAAAGGCATGAGGTGAGCCCTGGTTCCATCTCACTGCTCCTGCCGAGGGCCAGGCTCCTCCTCACCTGCAGCCACCTTCACTGAGGCTGTGGTAGCCATCCTTGCAGCGCTCACACTTCCAGCCCGTCACGTTGGCTTTGCAGAGGCAGGTCCCTGAGTTATCACACTGGGGCTGCAGGGAGCCTGTGGGGACCCCGGCCAGCCCTGAGCCTCGAGCCCAGCCAGGGAGAGACACAGGGTTGGGGGAGATGCGGAAACCCCGAGCAGAGGAGAACCCACCAACACCATCCCTTCCAGCTAACTCCAGCTGGGACGGAGGTTTTGCAGCTGGAGCCCAGCTGGGCACAGCCCCACGCACCTGCAGGGTGGCAGTGGCAGGGCTGGCAGGCTGCCTGTGGCTCCCAGCGGTAGTGGTTGTGGCGGCAGCGCTCGCAGTGGGGCCCGGCTGTGTTGTCACGGCAGTTGCGGCAGTGCCCCCCATGCCCGCTGTGCCGGTACAGCTCCCGGTCGTAGAAACACTCCTCGGAGCGGCCGCTGCAGTTGCAAGCTGGGGGGAGGCAGGAGAAGGGGTGAGCACCTGCCGGGTACAGGGCTCACCTGTGAGGTTGGATGAGCCGGAGGATGCTTGGCTCAGCAGTGTGAGCTTGCAGCAGTGCCTCTGCCACTGCAAGCAGAGGTGGGTGCAGCACCATGCATGGAGCAGATGGCTGCACCCATGGCGTAAGGGAATGGGGAATCCTCAGGGTGATGCTGTGAAGGGAAGCCCTGGGGTGCAAACCCTCCCTCCCTCCCTTAAAAATTGGAGCAGGTGCTTTCTTCCTGTGCAGGAAGGGCAGGAGCTGCTGGATGAGGCCGTGCAGCGCCAGCTGTGACCATGGAGGCAAGCTGGGAGATACTCACGGAGACACTCATTGGCAGCCTCAGCGGTGCCGCGTGCCCAGGGCCGGTCCTGGTAGAAGGGTTGGCAGCGCTCGCAGTCGACGCCGGCCGTGTGGTGCTGGCACACACAGACCAGCTGCCCGGCCTCGTCTGGCACGCACTCACTGGCGTGGCCATTGCATTTGCACCTGCGGTGAAACCCCAGCGTGGGGGAGCCACTCTGAGCACCAGCGTGGGCAGCAGCGGCAGTGGGACAGTGCCCAGGGTGGGCAGTGCATGACCCTGCCTGCCAGCCGTGGGGTGAAAGCAGCTCAAGGCTGTGCTGGTGTTGAGGCTGCCCATTGTGTCCCCAAGGTGCTCCCAGCCCGGCCGGTTGGGAGGTCACACGCTGAGGGTGGCCCATACTAACCAGCTCCAGCTGCTGACCCTGGGGTTGGGACAGCAGCTACAGGACAGCCAGCTGGCTGGGAGCAGTCCCAGCCCCACTGCCCAGGGCAGGCAGCTCTCTCCAGGGTGAAGAAATTTCCCACTCCTCCCAGCCAGGGAAGGGAACATGCAGCACAGCCCATGGGTGGCACTGAGTGGGTGCCAACTGCACCTCCGTCCCACATCAGCTCCCACTTTCTGCTGGTAGCTGCTCCAGCTTCTCTGTGTCCATGCTGAATCCAAGCTCCTCCACCAGCATCCATAGGCTCAGGTCATGGCTCTACTAAAACCCCAGGACCCCTCTTTTGCCACACCCAGGGACCAGCAGGGCCACAGAAGGAGCAACGAAAGCCCCAGTGTCATTAAAAGCCATTGGGCTGGGAGGGGACAAAGCAAATACAGCTGGTGGAACATGGAGAGGGCTTGCAGGGAAAAGACCACCTTTCTGTACAACTTGGGAGGCTCCAGGTTTAATCACCCATCTCTGCATTTCCAGCTCTGGTTTACACAAGGAGGAAGCCACATCTGGGCCATTTTCCCAAAAACTGAACATCCCAAGAACGTCCCCACACTCCTGTCTGACTGCCCCTCACCTGCCACCAACGGAGAAGTCAGAGATAGCGTAATAGTATGACTGCAGCACCTTGGGGTCCTTGAAGATGTCATCCCCAAATGTGTTGAGCCGGTTCAAGGAGATAAGCAGGTCAGTGACTGTCACCCACTCCTGCAGAGGACACGGGGAATGCATCTTGTCAAGGGATCTGGGCCACCAGCTCCCACCCCTACTGGGTCTCATCCTGCACCTTTCCATACAGGGATGCTGGGCACCACCAGTGCTTTTACCCTGGGTGAGTGCAATAGTGCTCTCTGTCCCGGGGGTCCCTGCACCCACCCCCTCCCACCCTGGCAGCACCTGCAGCGCGGGGCTTCCATCAAAATTGTAGGCGCTGGGCCGTCCCTCGAGGGTGGAGAAGGCCACGTTGCCCCCGCTCAGCGGGGAGATGTCGCTGAACTCATCAGTGCAGAAGGCCACCTGCTCGTCCTCCCCTGGCTTCAGGTAGTGCCGCAGCCGCTTCCCGTAGGTCTTCTCGCAGGATGCACTGTAGTACTGGAAGGGCACCCAGGGCCCCTCGGCATGGCTGCGCTTGTAGATGGCAAAGCTCTCGGGGCGGCTGGTGTGAAACTTCAGCCGCACGTAGGTGATCTCGTAGGCTTTGCCTGCGGACAGACACACCATGCTGTGACCCTCTCCCAGCCTCCCAGTGGGCACCACAGCCTAAATTATCCCAGCACCCCATCCTGCACAGCTGCTGGCATCCCACTCTCCCCCTCTGCACACCACAGCCAGGAGAGGAGAAACCACCATCCAGCTGCCCTTGACCAGCTCCTCTTGGGTGGGTTTGGTGAAGCCCAAACCCACCCAGCTCCAAACTGGCTCTCACCACAACGGAGCACCCACCCCTTGTGTGGGTGCACAGGCCAGGAGCCACTGCAAATCCAGGCTCTATCCAGCAGCAGGGAGGAGAGTCAGGCTCACTCACAGCACTGAGAGCATCCCCAGAGCAGTGGTGGCACAGGGATGAAGAGCTGGAAAAGGTCAAGGCCAATCCCTTTCCAGGGATTCCCAGGGATCTGCGTGCCAGGACCCGGCACCCGCTGCCATCCTTGCTGGGATGAAGACAAAGAGAGGCCACTACTCCCTGGGGCAGCCAGTGAGCTCTGAAAGCACTTGAAAGAATTAGCAGAAAGGAGAAGAGAAAACACCAAAGTGAACATCAGACCCGCTTAATTGCCAGAGATGAAGGACCAGCTCAAAGCCTGGATTGCTCCATAACAGCACCACTCCTGACAGCACAAAACAATTAGCTGCAAGGTTTTGGCTTTATTTGAAAAGATAATGAGTTGGGAATGTTAGAGGGGTTATTCTGGGACTAGGAAAACAAGCCTTTAATTGGGCCCATATGAATACTGTCGCGTATGTGCTGCGACTGCTGTGGGCGAGCCGAGGCAGCCGGCTACCAGCGCTGGGAAAAGCAGCTGCATCCCATCAGGGATGCAGGCAGCACCCGGCTGAGTGCCTGGAGCTTGGGACAGAGCCGCTTCCAGCCCACCCGGAGGTGACGAGGGCCAAGAAGGGGCTGCAGCCGGGCTGCCCCATCATAGCCACGCTCCCCTGTGCCTCTCCCCTCCCTCTGTGACCCCTCCAGGCTGGTGACAGCAGGGGTGCCATCGTCCTGCACCCCGTGCAGGGGGGGATGCCTGGCAGGCGCCAGTTCCCAGACAGCAGGGTCCCAGGGGGGAAGTCTACCAAAACAGCGAGGTCAGGGCCATCACCTTGCAGAGCAGTTTCCTCTGGGAGAGGAAGGGAGCTCAGTGCTGTGTCAATAAACAGCCTCTGCCCCAAGCAGCCCCACGCAAGGGGAGGGGGCAGCAAGGCTGGGGGAGCCCCACTTTGGTGCCTCCAGCTGGGATGGAGGAGATTCAGTTCCCTGAGGAATCATCCTGAGGGAGCGTGTGCTTTTTCCAGACAGGCTTTTCAGTCAGACAGTTTCTGCTTAGAAAAAAAAGATCCAGAAAATAACCCAGGCCAATGGTCTTCCCTTTGCTGCTCAGGAAGGTGTGGTGTGTCCCAAAGCCAGGTGGGCTGAAGGATAGGGATGCTGGGATGGAGCAGGAGCAGCACCAGGACCCCTGGGTGCTTTTCCAGCTGTGGTGTCACCTGAACAAAGTGTTCACCTGCCTCCTGCAGAGCCTGAACAGCAGCTTGTACTGCACTGGGGGCTCCAAGGGGGGTTTGGAGAGGAGAGAGGAGCATGTGAGACAGTCACGTCACCTCCATGTGCCCAGCCACCTCCAGTCTCACCAAACCCCAGCACTGGGCTCCTGTCCCACAGGAAAATGAGAGTCAGAGTCACAGACACGGATATTGCCTGGTCGAGACACTCCAAAATGAGCCACTGGCATTCAGAGAGCTTCCTGAGGAGCCCTAGTGTCTGTTGCCTTTGCAAGCCATGGATATTTTAGGTTACTCCCTGACGACTGACAGGGCAAATGCAGGAGCCACGGACACTTGGGATGATCGACCTGCTCCAAGTCCAATGCACTGTAATGGCATGGCTGAATTCTCATAGGGAAGAGAGATTTAAAGAAGGATAATCTAATTAACGCCAATCAACAGCATTCAGGTAAACACAGGTCTTGTCCAACTCATTCCATATCCTATTTAATAAGCTCCCCAGGTAACCATGCTGAAGAACCTACACAACATATGACTGAGCAAGACAAGCAGGCTGGGGGGACATACTACATGGGTTAAAACACACAATTACTTGGTGGAGCTCACGAGCAAGGACTCATTCGGGGAGGCTGTGGGGGCCAGTTGGGCTTTTCCTCCTTGATTAAAGTGAAAGCATTAAGGCAGCAATAAAAAGGTCTGCAGCTGGTACAGGAACAAGGCCCAGCAGCTCTGGGAAAGTCAGACAGTGACATGCTAAGCACCAAAATGACACTGCTTAGCACAGCAAGATACAGGAGCCGTGCAGAAAGAAGGGTACATTTGCAGAGGATGCTCCAGCTCAGGAAGGGCCACAGAGACCAGGCTGGAAGACTATAGCCTTGGCTGTGTTAACACAGACACAGCAGAGTGGGCACAGCGACTGAACTCCCTGGCAAACTCGAGTGCAAGGTCCAACAGGGACCATAGAAGAGCCAGGGAAGAACTGGAAGAAGGGCAGAGACTAGGAAGCAAGCCCTGGGTCATGTGGAGCCTGCACATGTCGCTGTGCCGAGTTGGGACTGGTGGCCACAAACTTGCCCAGCGGCAGCTTTCTCAGCCACACAGGCTGCACTCGGGTGGTCTGTGCCCCAGCTCACACACGAACAGATTCGGGGCAATCTGACAGCCCACGCTGAATGGACAAGAGACGGGCAGATCCCCTCGGGCAGGGCTGGCAGGAGCGGGAGCAGGGATGGCAGGCTCCTCCGGCATCTATTCTCATGCCCTGCGGGGAGCCCATCCCCGGCCCGGGGACAGGACCAGATGTCCTCCCGCTCGCAGGGGGCTGGGAAAGCGGCGACCTCCGCCCGGCCGGGCAGCTCTTGTGTCACTGCCGGGGCAGGCACGGACCCTCCACCGCCAGCCCGGCTCCCACCAGTACGGCTCTAGACCACACCAACACTCAGCTGTCCCCTTACCAGCTCCAGCCGCAGCCCCTCCACTACCCCCCTTCGGCATGCAGATGGCAGGAGACTGCAGAGAATGAAGATTTTACAGCGCTGGCCAACAGCCAGGATAGTTTAGACGGTAGGAAAATGTTATAAAACCTTTTTAAAATGCCGGGCATGCCCCGTGGGTTTAAGTACCCTCCAAGCAGGCAGCTTGCACAGTATTTAAAACATAGAGGGGCGGATCCCAGCTGGGGAAACCTACTGGGACTGCACGGTGTGTGCAGGGTTCTGCACCCCGAGATATACGGAGCACCCTCAGCAACGCACCGGGGCGAAACAGCAAGGGCTTGACACCCATGGTGCAAACGTCGCCTGGGCAAAGGCTCTCCCAGGGGTGGGATCCACCTGTCTCCTGCTCCACAGACCTCCAAAACCAGCAAACAGCAGCCTGAGGTGAAAGGGAGAGCAGGCATGTCGGGCATGGGAGGCTGGGAAGCAGCAGAGACAGGCACAGCCGCTGGCATCCTCACCCCGCAAAGGACCAGGGCTGGGGTGATGGACGGGGCAGACCCTCCTTGAGTCCTTTCAGTGCTTTGCAGAGGGCACCTCCCTCCTTGCACCCCCTAAAAGACCTGGGGAGGGTCCTGTCCTTAACATGGCCACCAAGAGCTAACAGATACAAGAGCACCCACTGCCCTCCCTCCCTGCAGCCAGATTTCAGTGCACCCACAGCCAGTGCCCCTCACCAGCATCACCGGAGCTACTGCTGGCACTTACCCAGGTGCAGGGTGATGTTGACGGAGTTAGGATGTTGGATGCCGAAGGCCATGGACTGGCTCTGCCACCAGGTGGTCTCCTCCTGGCTGTGGAAGTCGGTGAGGAAGGAGGCGTTGTGGTGGAGCCGGGGGTCGGTGGCATCGCAGCGGTGGCACAGGGCGCTGGCGTGGCGGGCACCCATCTGAAGGCAGTAGTCCTCCGGGGGCGACCCACATGTGTTGGTGGCCTGGGCGGCCCGGCCGAAGGCGGCGTTCTCGAAGACGGGCATGCAGCGGCGGGGCTGCCCCCGGGGGTCCCAGCAGGAGGGCGAGCCCCCCGTGCCCAGCCCCAGCCCCAGCCCCAGCAGGGCCAGCAGGCAGAGCCCGGGAGGCCGTGCCATGCCGGGGTTCGCCTGGCTGGACTCTGAGCCTCCTCCGGATGGCAAGGCGGCAGCAGGCAGGACGGGACGGGATGGGATGGGACGGGTCCCCCTGCCCGGCACCTCCTCTCGCTCCGAGGTCCATCTTGTGGAAGCTGCTGGGAATGTCGAAATATCTGTGTGTGAGCCCGAGCTGTGGGGTTTGGTATGCCCGCAGGCCATCCTGGTCCCCAGGCTGTGGGGATGGGCAGGACGGGACGCTCCAGTGGGATACAGCCCGGCCCCCTTGCTTTGGAGAATAGGGATTTGCACATTCAGCTGCATGGATGGAGCTGAGCTCCTCCATTTCTCAGCCCTGGGAATGACTTGTGAT
This sequence comes from Sclerurus mexicanus, assembly GCA_013396755.1. NCBI lineage: Eukaryota > Metazoa > Chordata > Aves > Passeriformes > Furnariidae > Sclerurus > Sclerurus mexicanus. The sequence goes on along the minus strand of VWZF01002318.1, from coordinate 184,342 downwards.
GGTACTTGCCTCACATGTGGCTTTTTGCTTAAGTTGGTGCGGGTCACCACTTTTCTTGCAGCCCCAAAATCAAAAAGGGGTGAGAGAAAGGCTTTGAGGAAGACCCAGCACCCTCTTCTCCCCCGACACTGATTTATGGGGTGCCAATTGCTCCCCCACTCACACCAACCTGGCTGGGTTGTGGGTCTGTGACACCCCCCACAATGCCTCCACACCAGCACCCACGAGTGGGCGTCCCATCTCTGCCTGCTGCCACGGGCCAGAACAGTCCCCTCAACCAGAGGGAGGGCATATCCCTGTGGAGGCATCTCCATGGGGTGGCAAAACCAGATCATCACCAGACCTCATTAACAGCTCTCAGCTCATGCTAATTATAGTCTGTGCCAAGGGAATCCCTCTGGGGACCATGGCACCCTCCAGATTTGACCCATGGGGACAGGAAGGCAAAGAGGGGGGGAGGCAGACTGGCACAGTGCAATGCCCCTGGGCAGACCCTGACCCACGTTCCACAGGGGGTATGTTTGCAAAAACGGGGTGCACAGGGGAACGCTGCCTGTGATCCCCGCACTGCTTCACTGAGCTGCCCACAGGGGCCCTGGGAACTTAGCCCTCATTTATAATTTAAGCTCCCTTCCTCCCCTTCCCTTCTACTCTTATTTATTTTATTCTCCTTCCCCGTACACACTGCGGGAGAAAGCACCGGAGGGGAGCTGTGAATCAGAGTCCTGGGCAGTGGCTCCCGCAGCAGCGCCGTTTCAAAGCTCCATTATCATATATTGACCCGGGCTCTGACAGCCAGAGCCAGCTCTGCTGGGAAGGGTGAATTTCCCAGCACCAAGGAGCTGTGCAGCAGCTGCCTGGGAGTGGGCGGCCAGTGGCAAACCCACTGTCAACCTCCAGGGAGAAAGAGAAGGGTTTTAAGCTCAATAGTTGCCCCACACATCTCTGCCACCAGTTTTAAGGGGATCTCCATCCTACAGGGATGAGGTTTTCCATGTGTTTTGCTTTCCCCTTGTTGCTGAGACTGCAAGCTTTGGGTGGGAGATGCTCTCTTGTGTCATGGTTTGCCTCCTCCTCCTCCTCGGGATGTAACACACGTTCAGGAGACAATTTCCCTGCGTAGTCCATCCCCTCTTGCGAAGAGGTCCATGTTAGAGTGATGCCCATGGGAAGCACAGTGGATTCAGGCAAAGCTGATGAGCATTCCAGCCTCACCTCCTCCTCCAGGTCAGCCCACACAGCATGGGGGGATGGCCCAGAAGACCAGAGCTTGATGGCAATCGGTGGTGACACTGCTGTGCTCAGCAGTGGGATTGCTGCAGTTGGAGCAGGAGCTGCACATCCCCAGACTGATTTGGCTGCACCCTGGGCTGAACGAGCCCCTCTCTTGCCAGGTACTGGGCACAAGTTTGCCTGCACAAAGAGATTCTGTACCCTTGCCACGCAAGGGGTGGGTGGTCTGGGCAGGATCCAACCCTGGCTCATGGCCTGGCACTGCTCTGGAATTGGCTGCTGCTGGTGACTCAGGCTGAAGGCCAGCTGGAAAAGCTCAGCTCCTCTCCCATGCATGGCAATTCCTTCTGGTCAGGTTTCCTTGGGTCATCTCTACGGGGAAATTAAGGAGGTGGGAGACCCCATCTCTGCACATATCCCCCCAGTCCTGGTGGCTGGCAGCCACCCTGGTGGGCTTGGCAGGAGGAAGGTCAGCCAAGGCCTTTGGGTCCAGCCCTGTTCCCCGTGAGTGCCCATCAAGGGTAAGGGAAAAACCCCATCACATCTAATGTTATTCTTCAAGAGAATGGCAGGAACAGGCCCATAGGACATACCTTGCTTGCACTGTAATTCCTATCAGGTTTGGATGGTGTCTTCTCACACTGAAACCTTCAAGCACAGATGCATCACCTTGCCATGGGTGAGCTTCACCCTCGGACATGATGAGGACCTAAAGCTGGATATGGAAATCTCTTGTTTTCCAGGGATATGGATGATCTTGAAAAAGAATATCCTAAGAGTGATCAGAGCTGTCATTTACCCCCAGCCCCACTGGTGTAGCAAAGCCCAACCTCACCTGAAGTCCTCTGTACCTGGAGAGACTTCACCCCGTGCCCCAGGACTTGGGTCCAAGTGTGGCACAGATGTAGTGACCAAGGCTGTGATGCCACACCAACGTGCCCAGGAACCTGGGGGTGTAAGGGTGGGGACCTTGAACCCTGCAAGGGTTAAAAGCCATGGAGGCGGAGAGCAGAAAATGTTCTTCTGATTTGCTTAATGAACATTAATTAAGAAGACAGAAGATAGCAGATTCCTTCAGGGTAGAGATGAAAGGCCCGTTAATTAAATCTAGAGAGAGAGGAGTAGGGCCGACTGATCCTCCTCCTGATCAGACCTGACAAGGCAGACGTGGGGCAGGAACGAGGTGTCCCAGAGTCCGCAGCTCCCCATCTCCCACAGCCCAGCTCCAGGCTGGCAGCACAGCCAGGTTTTGACAGGGTGCATGGGACTGGGTGCCACCACCCACTTACCTGCCTTCAGCACCCGTGAGGCTGAGGGTGGCCCCATCCATCCCATGGAACTGGGTTGGTGCCCTTGACCCCAGTTGCATACAGAGTTGTACTGTGTGATGGGCACACCTTGGTTTCCAGCAGAACCTTCTGTAGAAAGGATGAGCTGCCCTTGCTGTAGCACTGGTGAAGACAAAAAGGCCAGCACCGTCCTGAGGAAGAGGAGGAGAAGAAGGTTTGGTCACTCAGCAGTTTGCCCCAGGTCCCACCACCCACAGGAGCAGGTCAGAAAGAAACTGGTCACTACTTTGTGCCAGGGAGGAATAAGCCTCTGGGACGGACACCTTCTCCCTGTCCCTGCGTTTTGGCACCCATGTTGCCTCTCTCTCCCAGAGTGGGCAGCTCCTACCACAGGTGATTTGCCAGAAAGAGCTTTTCTGCCCATAGCTGAGACCTGGGAGGCTGTGGCACACAAATGGGATTCTGCTGGCAGCTGCTGCCTCCGCACCCGCCCTCCCCGCCAGCTTTCAGCACAAGCTTATTTTTAACAGCAGAGCAGCTCAGCATCCCAAATCAGAGCCCAAAACTGCAGCAGCCCTACCTGGCCTACCCCTAGACTGTAGTGTGTTCCCTCTCCCACCCCATCCCTTACCTGGGACCGGAGTGGGGAACGGAGGCAGGTTCAGCCACACAACACCATGAACATTTTGACGGGCACAGCCACAATGCTCTGCCACTCTCCCTGCACACAGAGCTCTGTGAGGAGGGACACCTGGGGACATGGGGCACTCCCTATCAAAACCAGCAGCCCCTTGGGCAGAGGGTAAGATAGGGCAGCTGCCAGCCCACCCCCCAAGTCTGCTCACCACAGGGCAAAGACTCCACTGATGGGAATGGCATGTGCAGTATAAATAAGGGCTGGAGCTTCTCTTGTGTGAACCAGCTTATTTTGTAAACCTGAACTTTGCAAAATGTCACAAAATGGAGAAATGAGAGGCCTGGGATGAGTAAATCTCTATTAGAAATTCCCTGGGATGGCAGCAGTCATGTTCTCGCTCGATGATGGCACATTACAGCCCAGCCCAGCTCAGGGAGCAGGGTCATGTGTGGCACTGATTGCAGAAAGTATTTAATTAACACTGCTGTAAATACAGCGCTAGTGATGCCAACCAGACCACGGTGGGGCAGGCTGCTGCTGAGCTGCAGGAAGTTTTGCCAAGGCAGACAGGAGAAGACGAGGGAGGGCAGAAAAAATCCAGCAGATTTTGCTCCCTGCCTTGCTGCAGCCCCTTGGGGGCATCAGAAGGCATGAGTAGGATAGGACAGCGACACTGCCACCTGAGAGGATGTCCCCTGAGCAAGAAGGCTTCACCATCAGCACCCAGACAAGCAGGGAAAACCCGTAACTGGGAAACAAGCTGTCTCCCAAAGCAATTGCCAAGGAACACATCACCATTCTCTCCCCTGATGCGCAAACCGTTTAGAAGTCACCTTTTCAGAGCTAATCATCCCCAAATTCTCTCAATACCTGGCAGACAGTGAAAATAGTAACATCTCAGCTTCACTCATGCATGACCACAAGCTCATCATCTCACTGATGAGCTGAATGACACCAGATCTGACCCAGCCCAAGGACACAGGGTGACAGACGAGCCACTGCTGTCCCCAGAACACACACTTCACCCACCTCATCGGGCTCAGGAGGTCAGGGACAACAGCAGGAGGAAGGGAAGGGTCAGAGTAGGACCAGCCGGTTGCAGGCACAGCCAAAAGGGCCCTTTCCCCGCCTGAGCTCATCAGCAGCTTAATGACACCTGCTAAAAAGCTTCAAAGTCCCTAATCGCTCATCATATTACGGCTGCTCACGAGTGAGGCCACCCAGTACAAACCTCCTCGAAGCCTTTCTAATTAATGAACAGGAGCTTAGTCTCTCCCAGCCCAAAAGCAGCATCTCAGATAAAACCAGCAGCCTCCTGCCAGCCCTGGCCCCCTTGATAAACCCCTTTAATGGGCTTGTCACCATCACCTGAGGACACCCCATTGGCTAATGATGCACATCTGTCTGTCCTCTCCTGCCTCCCTTCTGTGGGTGGGAAGATACCCATCCATCCATCCATCCATCCATCCATCCATCCATCCATCCATCCATCCATCCATCCATCCATCCATCCATCCATCATCCATCTCCACTGTGGCTGTAGCCATGGGATGTGCCTGCCATGGCTGCCCCTAACCCTGTGCCAGGTCTCTGAACATGTCCCCTCATAGTCCTTCCATGAGATGCCCAGGGTATCATCTTCACCAGGAGGGTGGGTGAGAGCTGAGCAGCAGCAGATGCCACCAGATGGTCACCACAACCAGAGACCCAGATAAACCAATAACTGGGAGAGTGCTGGAGCCCCTCATTTGCTAACAGACACCCTGTACCAGTCCCAGAGGAGCTCAGGATGGTGACACTGAGCTCAGGATGGTGACACTGAGCTCAGGGTAGTGGCATTGAGCCGTTGCCCATGAAACCCCCATGACCTTTGCAGTACTGGGACACCTGCATTGGCTCTGCCACAAAGGTTTGTGGCTGCTGTCAGGCTCTACCCTGAGAGGGGCTGAACACTTGAAACTCATCATAGTGATGGTTTCTCAGAGGTTTTTGGCACAGCAAACTCAGAAAATGCTCCTGAAGGGCTCTCAGGGTTTTTTTCCAAAGCCCCCTGAGAGCCCATCGCTGTGATGAGTTGTGAGTGCTCAGCCCCTCTGCCTCCCCCTTCCCTCTCCCTCCCATCAATCAGAGATGCTCCAATATACTCTGTGACAAAGAAGAAGTTGCTGTGGTACCTTTGACTTTAAAGCAGGAGAAATAACTCCTCTATACCGTGAGCTACCGTGTCTTTATATTCCCAAGCGTGTCACCCGGGATCGGGGCTGGGGCTCTGATTTAATATTCTCATGGAAACCAGTGGCCTCATCCAATTACCACGGGGATTTCGGTGCAGTCAGCAGCTGAGCTGCGGTAGCCACCGGCACGGCAGTGAGCCCCAGGGGGACCAGACCCACGGTGCTCTGGCTGGGGCACCCCAAAACTACTGTGAGGGGGGTTCTGAGTTAATCTGGCACCTCCACATAGGGGCTGTGCTGAGGACTGGGTTAGACTGGGAAGCACTGGTGGGAACTGGGAGAGCAAAGGAAAGACGAAGCATCGCTCCAGGCGGCAGCAGAGAGCTTTGTGGGTAACATCCCTGGAGATTTCCACTTACCGCGGGAATAAAATCCCTCTGTTTGAAACTGGAATGCCTGCTGTTCCGTATCCCCCTCCAGCCACGGAGCCTGGATGTTCCCTGGTAATCCCACATAATTTATTTTCATTGGCTGACAGAAAAAAGTGCCGTCAGAAAAGCGATGTTAGCTATGCTGGCTGGCATGGAAAATGTTGCTTTAATTGTATTTTATTTGGCAATAAGGAAACAGAAGCAAGAACAAACCCTCCAGATATCTCCTCTCTCCCCCCATTTAAAATTTCAATTTGGAGATTTTATGACAATGTTTCTGATAAAGCCCAACAAAACACATAAAAGTGAGAGAAGTGATTTATTCTCTTCAATGGCACATGATCTTTGGACACATTCCCCAGTCTATAAATATTAAGACAGTTTAAAAAAAAAAAATAAAGCCAACCAAACTTGTTTGGGTTTTTTCCATGTCAACTGTTATTTTTCAACCAGCAAACTCACTATTTTTTCCAGCCTTTTTCCCCAGCCTTCTGATCTCTAAAGGCAAAACCAGGGAAGTATTGGATATCCCAACAAAAAAGCATCTTCACGCCCTCCAGCTCTGGCCTGGGCATCCCACTGTGTCCTGATGTGATTTTACACTTTCAAGGCCATTTTCCTTGAAAATTTCCCTTCCATTCTATTCCCAGAGAAGTGGTGTCATTGATTTACTCTTGAAACTGAAGGAAGAAGCTGGCTTGTGCTGTGCCTCCCCTGATGCCAATGCCAGCTGGGATCTGCACAGGCTGGCAGGGATTTGGGGGTTCCCTGACCTTTTCCCAGCATCTCCACAAGTCAGGAGGATAAAACCCTCCAAACTACCATGACGTCAATGTATAAACCCGAGGATTTTCTGTGCCACTTGGAATAAAAGACTCGGAGTCTTCATTAACCAGTCCAGCTTGGTTCTCCCACCCGGCTGAGCATCCCAAGCATCCTTCCAGCATCCTGCAAATCTATTTGCTGCATAAAGCTCTGCTCACACCCAGCATGGCAGCGACGCCTTCAAAGCACCAGGTGTTCCACATGGTGCGGGGGGGAGGCTTGGGAAGGGGTTAATGGGTGGGCAGAGGCAGTGCTGGGGAGTTGCTAGGAGACTTGGGGCTTCAGGATGCTGGATGTGATGCTCAGCCAATGGAGGAGTCCTCTGAGGAGTAAATCTGCTAATTTGGGTGTCATTGATTGCCGGGGTTAGGGGTGGATGTGGGTGCTGAGTAGGGCTGACCCTGACCCCCCTCCTCCCACTCCCACACTGATGCTTTCCCATCCCTCTCCTGCAGTTTCAATTAAACCGCTAAATTAATCTCTTGCAATAAACTCGGCCGCTATTGCAGTTTGCTTTGGGATTCATCATCACTTTTCCAGCAAATACAGCAATTAAACACAGAGGTCTTGGTAGCTTGGGAGGGAAAGCTGAGGCTCCCGCAGGCTGATGGCTGTGATCAAGGTGCCTGCCCCCATTCAGGGATAGTTTTTATCAGCACAAAGCCCTTTCAGGGCCTGCTGATAAGGATGGAGCTGGGAGAGGCACTGCTGCCCCCCCTCACCTGCATATGCTCCTCCAGATGGCCCAGGCTGCTGCTCTCCATGTGGGAAAAGGTTTTAAATTAAAATCTTCCCTGTGGTTTTTGGAGATTTTTGGCTGGGTTTTCTTCACCTCACTTTCCGTTGCTCTGACCCATTTGCCATCATTAAGTGTAGGTGGAACAGTGGCACAGTGGACTGGGGAAGGAGAAAGGGGCGGTCACAGAGCCAGGATTCTGCCCTACGGAGGTAGCCATGCATCCCACAATGAGCCCCTCTGAGGCCAGGGACGGCTCCAGCTCCCTGCAGCCCTCCTTGGATGCCAGGAAGCAGAATTGCCCCTCTCTGGAGAGCCCTTGCTGAGCCCCTCAACCAGCCCCACTCATCAGCACCCATGTCCCCTTGTGCCACTGTCCCCTTTGCTGCCAGAGGGGTAGGAGGGCTCCCTCAGATGCTCAGCATTCTGGATATCCACTCCAGCAGGATCTGACCTGGCTCTGCTCCAAATCAGAACCTTCTCCTACCTATCAGCTGCTCATGCTGTCCCCTCCACCAAGCATATAGCCCCAGGTTTTGCAGGGCTGGAATGGGATGGGGGAAAGACACAGCCTTCCCTCTAAGTCCCAAGACTGGCAGAGGAGCAAGACTCATGCTGGGGCAGGATCTGGCCCCTCCAGGGACTCTGAGATGCCAACTTTTCTCAGAAACAGCGGATTACAGCACATCAGCTCCAATCAATACTCTGCCACAACAGAAAGCAAAGGGAAAAGAGGAACAAAAAGAGGTTTCTCAGTTGCAGGGGATTTGGGGGTTTTGTTGTGTTTGGAAGGAGAAAAAAAAATCCTGAGAAAGAGCTGGACAGGAAGGACAAGTGGGTGAACACAGCAGCCCCCCACCTCACTACTGGGGCACTACTGCAGGGTGGGACCCTCTGAAACACTTGTGGTGCCAGGGAAAACATATGGACATGGAGTGGGCATGGGGTGAATACAGCATGAGCATGGGGTGCTCCACCTCCCCCTGGCACAGAGGGTTTGATTCTTTCCTCCCCAGATCAGGGCATCTGCAGCAAACCCCTCTTGGCTTCAAGCACCCAAGTGGAGTAAAATGTGGAGGAGAGGGTTTGGAGGAGAGGAGAGAAAGAAGAGATGCACAGCCCCCAGTCTGGTCCTGCTGAGACCCTCACAAAGAGCGACCAGGCTTGGGGATGCTCTAGACAAAACAGGAGCGTTAAAGGAGGTTTTTTGGAAACCCAAATGTTTTGCAGAGGGCTGAGCAGAAGAGATGCCCAGGAGATGCTGCCACTGACCCACTGTTGTCTGCAGCCCAACACCTCTTTGCGGGTGGTTTGCCTGATTGTCTGAGCCATCGATTCCTCTCGTGGGTAAAAAAAGGCCCCAGCACGGCGAGCGATGTCCTGCCGTGTCGCTCGTGGTGGATAGAACACTCAGCCCCTGGGAGAGATGCTCCTTCCCTGGCAGCAGGAATGGCCTTTCCCTGCCGGACGGGGGAGCCTGCACGGGGCAGTGACGGGGACAGGAGCTGGGGACACCGCGGGCTGCCCCGCTCCCAGGCAGGGACCCCCCCAAGCACCCAAACTCCCAGCAGGGAGGGCACCCAGCGGGGACCTGGCAGGTTTTTGTCACCCCAGGCCAGCGGCCCGGTGAAGGACCAGCGAAGGACCATCCGGGCATCGCAGCGCTCTCCCCGCGGCTGCTTGGGATGAGGCTCACGCACCTCCTCTGCATTCTGAGCTCTCGCCGGCGCGGGGACGAAGAGCTTTGAAGGAGCTGCCCTTTCATTATTAATATGATGATGATGTCTGACGCCGTGCGTGTGCAGCGACGGCTCTGCCTCCGGTGGCACCCTGCCAAGGAGAGCGCACGCTGCTCCTCGGGGAGGGCTCGGTGTCCCCCCTACCTCAGCCTTTCCCCCAGCCCCGGCACTGCTCCGTGCCTAGGACGTGGTTCTGCCTTGCACAGCCCCTCGCTGGGCTGGATTCACGGGATATTGGTCCTTTGGCCAGCTCTGGCCCCGTGGTACTCTGGAGATGCAGACCTAGTGTGGCTGAACACAACAAGGTGGGTGAAGTGTCACTGAGCCCTGTGTTGGGGTGTCCCGCTCTTTAGAGTGTCCTGTCCCCTGCACCCAAGCCCAGCCCCGGCCCAACACCACCACTGCAACTCTACTCTTTGTCTTGGACCACAACATAGAAGGTAGTGTCTGAAATTTAAAAAAAAATACTCGTTTTAGTGCATGGATCTGATCCCCTGTTGCTTCAGTCGTTTTCTGCCCCCAGGCCAAGCCAGGACCCCCGGGCAGTGTGGGCAGAGCCGGCTCTAGGAGGGGAAACACTGCCAGGAGCCGCAAGTCCCAGCACGACCTGCAGCCTCCCGGCATCCTCACATCAAACCTCTCTCCCAGTTTTGCCCTCGGGCCACAGCTTGAGACATGAATCATCCCCTCAGTCTGCCTATCGATCCGGGCTGGGCTGCTGGCAGAGCCCCCTCCCCACCCAGCCAAGTTCTTGTCAGCCCTTGAAGGGGCCCATGCCCATTGATGCATTGATGCCCGACCATGGTGTGTGCCCAAGTCCTTGGGGGCTGGCATCTGAGCACCCCAAAGCTCCTGGCACTGCCCATGGGGCTGGATCTGGGGCTGTGGGGCCATGGGGCTCATCTGGCCATGGACACTCATGCCCATGTCCCCAGTGCCACAGCCAGTCCCCATGATGGGTAACACAAGGTGACACATCTCAGTGTGAATCAGGGATGAGCCAGACCAGCATCCTTGGCATCCCCTGGCCCACTTGAGCATGGGCAGGGCTCACTCTGGGCATTCCTCAGGCTCCCAGAAACATAGCCCTCTCCTCCAGGCACCTCTATCCTGCTCATCGCACTGCTTGGAGACTGGAAATCGGGAAGAGCACTGGGACCTGCCAGGCCAGACCCTGCAGCTGCACACTTGTGGGCACCCCTCTGTCAGGGTGTAGAGGGGACACCCCACACAGGGCAGGGGCTGTGAGAGGGCCAGCCCTGCCCAAACATCCCTGCCAGCATTCCCAAGCATCCCACCCTGCACCACCTCCGCGATTCGGCTGTGGGTTATGTCAAGGTATGTTGGATTGCAAATTAACCATCAGCCCGCTGCACGGTCCCGGCTCCATCTGCAGAAAATGAGTTGCTGGACTTGGAGAGTGTCCAGTTGTGCAGCTCGGCGTGCCTAACGCCCAGGGCTGACAAGCCACTGAATCACTCCTCCTCGCGCTGCCAGGCCACATGAAGCCAAGATACATTTCTTTTTAATGATAAGTTTTTATTGTTTGGAGTTCAGCTAAAACAGCCTCCCGGGTGCCCGTGGCCTCCCGCTTTCAGAGCGGCCAAGCAGAGCTGGGGGCTGAGCCTGGCTGGTGCGGGCATGACAAACACCCACCCCACTGGTGGCACAAGCTGGCCAGTCTCAGCTGTAAAGGGAAGTCCTTGAAAACCATCCGTGGGGAAGGAGCTGGGCTGCCAGCCATGAGCATCGCCCGGTAAATCCACACACAACATCACCGCAGTCAAAGGCAGGATTTGTACCTGGCCAGGAGACAACACACACACACACACACACACACACACATACACTCACACACGAGACTGCTTGAGGCAATGCCTGTGATTCCCTCCCTTTTGGAACGTTTGCTAACCCAGCACACACCCAACCCTTCCCAAAATGGGCTGTGTCTCCTGAGTACAAGCTGCTGGGACCCCTGACCCCCAACACACAAACAACCTGCCACCCCTACACCTTACCTGCTGCCACATGGGAGCCACTGAGGGGTCCCAGCTGGGGCTGAGTTCTGGGGACCGAGACCCGGGGGAGTTTAAAGAAATCCCAAGCCCTCTTGTGCTGCCTGCCCAGGGGACAGCTCCCTGCTGCAGGACAGGGAGCGTGCAGGGGGGCTGCAGGGCCCTCCAAGAGGTTTCCCAGGGGCTTCTTAGCACGGAGAGAGAACTCAGTCTCCCCCTAGATGGATTAAGGCAGGGCTGAGCCATCACTGCTCTCACAATTCTCCTCTGAACCTCTCAGCAACGCTCCTGCCCGCAGGTCAGACAAGTGGCAAATAAAAGATTTACGGGAGGTGCGGCAAAACTATGGGAAGGAAAACCACATTCACTCGGGAGTGGCGGTACCTCAAGCCGGGAGGGACTCCTGGCACGCAGGGCCAGCACCACCGCTTTGGGCTGACAGCGCTGGGATTTGGGCAAGGCATGATCCAGTGGGCATCGGTGTGATCCCGTAAGGGGGGCATCTACTGCCTCTTCCCTAGTCAGAATCAGCTTCCCACCGTGCGCTGCGCTTTGCTCTGAGCCCCCTAGCACTTTGGCTACCCTTGGGCACAAAAGGCTGTGGAGGGGGTGGGGGCGTGCCAGTGCCAGTGCCCCCACCCCCTCTGCCCAGCACCCTGCCCATTCCTGCCCACCGGTGGGACTGAGCCCCGTGAGCTCGGGGGTGAAGGGGCGTATCTTTGGAAACGGGGCGAGCGGGTCCCCAAAGGCATCCGCCCCCCCTTCACCGCCCGGTCCCCTGTAGCACCCCTGGCCCCGCTGGCAGCAGCCCCCGCCTTACCTGCTGCCGCTCCTCCAGCTGTGCTGCCACATCTGGGCAGCTGCGGAGCCCTGAGCTGGAGGAGGGGGCATCGGGTCCTAGTCCGGAATGACTGGGGCAGCCGGGGGGCTGCGGGCGGTGCTGGGGGGGCCGGGGAGACCCCCCGGGCCATCGCCGGGCGGGGTGAACGGAGCGGGGCCGGGGGAGCCCCGAGGGGGAGCGGGGCGGGCGGGGAGGGAAGATCCACCCCCGTGTCC
>VWZF01002318.1:135137-172168 GCA_013396755.1 Sclerurus mexicanus | reverse complement strand
GGTCAGCCATCCCGGGGGTCCCACCGACCCCCCAGTTCCCCCGGTGAGCTTTTCTTCCAGTGCAGCCCGGCGTGGCTGCCCCCCGGTCCTCCCCGTGCGGAGCCTCCCGGGCTGCACCCCCTCGCCCCCCACCCGGAATTATTCTGTTTATTAACCTGCAGCCAGGGTCCCCGCCTCCGACATCGGGGCTGCCCCCGGCCGGGCAGCGGGCGATGCTCCGGGGCTGCCACACTCCTCTGCTAAACCTCTGCACGCTTTAAACTGCTTAAATAACCATTTAAAAGGGATTTGGCATCTCAGCTCCCCGCGGCAGCCAGAGTCATCCCTACCGGTTCGGGGTTCTCCCGGCTGCCTGGTCCGCTCTTAACCTCCAGGAGCGCCCCTGGATTTTTGGGGGGAGGCCGGCGTTGCGGCGGGGCGCGGTGAAGCGGCGGCAGAGCCTGCGGTGACACGCAGGGGATCCGGCACGTGCCGGAGCCTGTTTGCACATCCCATTGCACGTGTGCCAGCTCCTCCATCCCGGCGTGGCCCGGCCACTGAGCGCAACACGGCAGGTAGGGAGTCTGAGAACCCCAGAACGCTTCGGGCTGGAAGGGACCTTAAAGCTCATCTCGTTCCAACCCCGCTGCCACGGGCAGGGACACCTTCCACTAGACCAGGTTGCTCAAATCCCCATCCAGCCTGGCCTTGGATACTTCCAGGGATAGGCACAGGCATGGCTGCACGGCCGGGCTGGGTGCAGGCAGGGCGGAGAGAAGGGGTGCGGAGTGTGGCCAAACGTGTCTAGGAAGACCTGGAGGAAAGCGAGTCTCCGACGAGCCTGTGAGTCGAGGGAAGGAGCCAAGAGCTGGCAGTGCTGCCCTTCCTCCGCACCCCAGCGCTGGGCGAGGGTGGGGGGACCAGCCGTGAGACTCGCTCGCCCCCAGGTCTGACACTTCTCTGTCCCCTGCCACCCGCAGTGAGGCAGGAAAGGGACTTCTACCTGGCTTGTCCCTTCTGCACACCCTTCCCTGCGCCCCCTTCTCCTCGGTCAGCCCCTCCGAGCGGCTTCCACGCCTCACTGGAGAGGGGCTGCGCACCCCGGGAGACCCCTGACGCCCCCAAGAGAGAAAACTCCCCTCCCCGGCAGAGCTGCCTCCCTGTGCACAGCCCCTCCACGCAGAGACCCGAGCAATGCCACGGGGCTGGAGCTGCCATGCCCCGGGCTTTGTGCATCCCATGGCCCCGAGAGTGAGCTAGGCAGGATGGCTCCAGCCCCACCACCCGTACGGGACTGGACGACTCAGCCCGGAGCAGATGGTTCACGGTGGCTTGCAGAGGATGCCCAGAGTTTGCCGTGCAGCCGGTGCTGCGATCCCAGCTTCTGTAAGCTCCAGCGAAATCCCAGCCCAGCCCGCCTGTATGCTCACCCACAGAGCCGGCTCCGGCGTGCTCGCCAGCATTCCCGTCTCCTCTCCTCTTCCCGATCCGCAGAGCGTGGCGTGGGAGCGGTCGCAAGCAGGCTGTGGGTGATGAGGAGAGAGAGAGCAGGGAACGGGAGCGGGATTCAGTCCAGCTGCTCCGTGCCTTCGGGGAGCCAGAGGAGCGCGGCCGGGAGGCCTCCGGGAGGCGGCTGGGATGGAGCCCCGGCGCCAGGCTGAGAACAGCAGGGCTGGACGGGCGTGGAGGATGGAGAGGGACGGGGCAGTGGAGCAGAGCAGGGCAGCGGCTGGGATGCAAAATGAGATGCTCGAGCAGCTCTGGGGCAAGCCATGAGTTGGGGGGGGAGCAGGCGAGTGACCCTCGCTGCCCTGGGGTGCTGGATGGAAGCAGGAAGGTGGGGGTACCTCGGCTAAAGTTTGCACCAGCAGCTGAGCCTGGGCAGTGCAAACCAGTGTCCCCCTGCCTCGGAAGCAGAACAGGGGTTCTGGTTCATACCTGGCTGAGGTCCTGGAACAAGGGGGAGAGCACCCAGGCTGCCGGATCGCTGCCTGCCACCCCACAGCAGCACTTCCTGGGGAGCCGGCAAGGAGCAAGGACTTTGGCAGGACCAAAGGGCACCTCCTCCTCAAAGAGCATCTCCCAGGCAGAGCTCAGCCTCTCCTGCCACCACTCTTTGGAGCAGCCACCTCCATTTGCTTTGGGGACAAGTCAGCTTGTGTCCTCTCCTCACAGGCTGAGTGTGCTGGAGCTGGTGCTTCCCATCCCCAGCACAGCCAGTCTGTGGAGGAGACTGGGAATTGCTTTGGAGGGCATGAAGGGGTTCAGGCTGATCATGCAGTGTGACTGGGGCACCAAGGACCCAGTCCCCACAGGTGACTGAGCATAGAGCTACTGCCTGAGCCAGTGCAGGGTATGGAGAGCCCGGGTCAGCTTTGCACCAGGGACACAACCATGCCTTGTTTCCTGCCTGGGGCTCTTTCCCAAGCTTCAGTTACAGCTCCCCAGCAGGTTTGCAAGCAAAGCTCCGCTCATCATGAGTGCCACCCAGTCTCACAGGTTCTGCTCTCCTTAGGAAGGAGTGATTTGGAGACACTGGGACCTCCAGCCTGATAGATATCCTCAAAGGAACATCAATAACCAGGGCAGGGGCACGTCCTGCAGCTGCTGAAAGTCTTGGCACCAAGATCCAGCAGCCTGAGGCCACAGAACAGACAACAGGAGTCCCTGGGGTCATGAAGGCCGTGGCCCTGGTGGGGCAGGAGCACATGGCAGAGGCATCCACAGGGTCCTGTGCTGGGACCTGGGCAAGCTGCTGCAGTGCTGCTGTGCTGGGGGAGTTTGGGGGACCCCCACCCCAGTTTGGAGCATTGCTGGTGCCGCTGACTGAGTTTCCCTCCTCTCCCCACTGCAGGTTGCCAGGTAACACAACCTGCCAGCAAAATGCCGTGGGACTCGTGAAGCTGCCGCCACTCAGGATCTTGTGGTTGCAAGCAGAGGGGATAATTTTGGAAGGGGATTGGTTCCCCATTCCTGGTGCCGGCAGGAGGGCAGTGATTCTATGGCTTGAAGGCTGGAAAACAGCTGGATACAGCTCTTAGTGTGATGATGGTACACCTGGGCAGAGCTGAAGGATTTTGGTGTGTTAAAGCCTGGTTGGGATTTGAGTGGCTGTGGGAAGTGAAGCGTCAGCCGTGCACAGCTCTGCCATGAGAACCCTTCCTGCTCAGAGGGGTCCCTTGGCCATAGCAGCCCATCCATGTGCCCCCTGAGCTGGGGACATCAGTGCAGTGGGGAGCAGCAGCAGTGGGATGGGAGGGCACAAAGTTGTGGAGCTGAAGGTGCTGTGATAGCCAGGACAGTCACAGGGATTTGGTCCCTGCTCAACCCGTGGACCCCAAACCAACTGACACTGGCTTTTGTTCAGCAGCCATCCCTCCTGTCACTTGTGTGCTTGCAGGGTGCTGAGGGGCTGGGCTGAGCCCAGGCCCTCAGTATCCATGTGAGGATCTCAGCAATGGGCATCTCCCACCCGCATGTGCCACCATCCTGCTGCTCCTGAGTGTCCCTTGTGCCCCCAAGCCAGGGCTCTGTGTCCACAAACACTGAGCAGACTCCTCGACCCTCTGCTTGCCAAAAGCTGCCCTTATTGCCTTTGACATCTCCTTTTAACACACACCGAGGGGCTGAGCCTGGGGCCCTCTCCTTACAGAGGTCTCTGCAAGTGGCTTCCCATTCAGTCTGGTGCCGTTTGCATCTCCAGGCTCACTCAGTGGGCTGGGGAAGAAACCTGGAACATGCCCTGGGGCTGGTGGCTGGCTGTCCCCACCGCAGCTGGGGTCACCTTAATGCAAATGGTTGGTGAGCGTGAATGAAATGAAGGGTGCTTGAAGGAAGGTGTCACTCCAGATAGATGTGCACAGGAGGGGACAGGGCCTGGGAAATCTTTGCAGATGCAGCAATTTTCCCCTCGTTTCAGGGGAAAGTAGTCTTTGTCTCTCTGAATCTGCAGTTTGCTGCCAGCCCTGCTATTCCTTGTGACAGCCGTGGCCGGGGTCAGGGGAAAATCACAGCCTCTGTCCTGCAGGTGTAATGAGGAGGGGAGGTGGAGGGGGACTGGGAGCTGGTGGGATCAGGTGGCAGCTCAATCCCTCCACACTGGCTGTGTTGGCCCCTCATGCTTTGCAGGGAGAAAAGGCTCCTGGTGGGCATGGAGCAGCTCCCATGGGCTGAGCCAGGGGGTCCATACAGCAGCAGAGCTGCTGGATGGGCCTGGAGAGGGTCAGAGACTTCTGCCACAGCAATTCCCCCTCACCCAGAGGCTCTGGGACTGGTCTGAGGGCTTTGAGAGCAGCTCTGCTGCCCTCCAGCAGGCAGCGAGGGTGCAAAGGGGATGGGGACATGTGGCATGCCACAGCTGGGAGATGCCCTGTGCAGAGCAGGTCCACACCGTGGTCAGGGCAATGTGTGCCTAGCACCAACTCACAGCCTCCCCTTCCTGCTGGGAACAGCCCTTGCTTCCCCTCCCTTCCTTGCTTTTCCCCATTCCAGGGGACACAGTGGGTGTTTTCCCTTTTCCTCCCCATATTTGTGCCCCGGGCAGCAGGGAGCTCTGCACGCTGCTTTCCCAGGGAGCCAGGGCTATTCCAGCCGAGGATCACCACCGTAAATAAAACATGCCAGCGGGAGCTGGCGGCTGCTGTGCCTTCGCTCTCGTTATTATTTCATACCCCACTCCCAGGTGGGCTTAGCTGCTTTGCTCACTGAGTGTTCACCCGTGGCCTCCACATCCCTGGCAGAGCCTCAGGGCTCCCCGGGGTCCCCACCTCCCCTCCTCTGTCACCACCCCCGTGGCCAACCTTGTTGCTGGACCCACCAAAGCCCATGAGGGTTTGAGCCTACCTCTTGGATGAAGGGGAGCGGGATGGGTCTGTCCGGATGGGCGCCGACGGTGTCTGTCTCTCTGTCGACAGAGGATGAGCTGCGGGTACATCCTGTGCACCGTCCTGCTGTCAGTGGCCGTCCTCCTGGCAGTGACAGTCACAGGGGCCATCCTCTTCATGAACCACTACCACACGCCCGTCACTGAGTCGCCCCCCGTCATCAGCACCAACCCCGAGGAAGCCAACGCGCTGGTCACCATCGAGAAAGCCGACAGCTCCCGCATCAACATCTTCATCGACCCCAACTGCCCCAACGCCGCCGGCACCTTGGGGCGCATGGAGGGGCTGCAGACCTCCCTGCTGCGCGCCGTCACCGACCACGATGCCGAGGCCAAGGCCACCAGGAGCCAGCAGAAGGCCCTGCTGGTCACGGTGGCGGACGAGGTGGCCAAGCTGCTGACACACGCCGTGCAGCTGCGCGCCGACTGCGACGGCCTCAAGAAGGGGCACAGCGCCATGGGGCAGGAGCTCAGCGCCCTGCAGGGGGAACAGGGCAGGCTCATCCAGGTGAGCTGGGGCTGGCAGTGCCATCTGGGGCTCCCTGGGGATAGAACACCCTGTCCCAGTGTCCCTGAGGGCATTGCTGGTTTTAGCCCCTGTTGTGTGGGGGGGAGACCTCCAGCAGAAGAAGAAGCTGAGGTTGAAAGTGGGTTCTTGGGAACTGCAAGCTGGGAAGTGTCTCATTGCCAAATCACCATAGTGTTGGTGAGCTGGGCATGAACCACATTGTGGTTCTCCTGGCTCCGGGTCCAGTTTGGAGGCTTCAGTCAGAGCTGAGCACAGCACAGAACCTTCCCAAGGGCAGTTCTTATAGCAGTCAACCCCCTCCCTTATCTTCAATCCCCAAAATTTCCAAGCTGATGAATTGTATTGAAGTGCTTACCTGGGTATCCTGGGGGGGTCTGCCAGTGTTGTAACAAGATCCAGAGCACAGCTGAACACCCAGCTCTGTGCCTGAACTTCCTGGTGCTCAACTCCCTCCATCCGGAGCTGCTCGTTTCTCCCTGCTTCACTTCGCTCCTCATCCTGCTGCTCTGCCACAGCCACCCTGTGTCACTCTCCCAGCCTGGGTCACCTCGGGGAATGGTGAAGAGCTGGTGGCTGCCTCAGGACACGGCTATTCCTGCCGCCTCCGTGATCCCGTCTTTTGCCCAGAGATGCTCCTTATCCTGCGGGGTGGCAGCACTGACACACCCAGGTTCAGGGATTTCTCAGCCCTGGTGGCAATAGGCACTATCTGGACTCTGACCCATGGCCAAAAGAGCACCAGAGATACCATATGAGATCCGCTGTGGCTTTATGTCCTCACCAGCCCATACCCTGGCAGGGAGCATTGCTGAGCCATGGGAGCAGGCAGAGCATCCTCACAGTGGGGTGGTGAAGCGGCTGGGGGGCATGGAGGGGGGTTTAACCGCATTTAATTCCGTGTTCCCCCGTGTGTCCCCTGCCCACAGCTGCTTTCAGAGAGCCAGACCAACATGGCTCGGCTGGTGAGCTCTGTCAGTGACGTCCTGGACACGCTGCAGAAGGAGCGGGGCAGTGCCCGGCCCCGGCTCAAGGCTGACCTGCAGCGAGCACCGGCCCGGGGGGCACGGCCCCGGGGCTGCTCCAACGGTGAGACTGCATCCCTGCCAGTCCCCGGGGAGAGGGGTGCACCTGGGGATGCTCTCAGGAGGGAGAAAACCACCCAAGGTGGGGCAAACCATCCTGGAGAAGGGATTTAATAAAGCGACGGGGCTGGCAAGAAGGTGGAGGAGGAAGGGAGATAGGGATATGTGTCCTGGAAGGGGGTGTTTCTCACCATGCAACCCTCAGTTGTCTATAAACCAGCACAAAAGCCACTTCACGCCCCTGCAGCCCCACCTGCTCCCCAGGCAGATGTAGCAGGCAGAGCAAGGAGCCACTGTTCGCCTCCGTTTGGGTGTGGAGGGTGGCCCTGCACGGGCTCCAACAGTGACATTCATCAGTGTTTGGTTGAGTTGCAGCTGAGTAAGACTGGCCCTGGGCCGTGAGCATGTGCCCACACTCTGCCCACAGCCCTCTCCAGGCATCAGCTCCCCCGTCCCCAGCTGGGTCGGTCCCCACCAGCTGCTGGGGGGTCTCCGTGGTGGCAGCATCCCTGTGGGCACCACTCACCCTGGGCATTGGAGGAGAAAGGAGGAAAAGAGCAAGGCAGCACCAGCTAGAGCTGGAAGCAAGGTTGGGAGCCTGGAAGAAATGGCAAGACACTAAATTAGATCATTAATTAACCAGCTTTCCCCTCATCCCACCCCACCCCAATGCCACGCTGCAGGGTCCCGGCCCCGAGACTGCTTTGACATCTATGCGAGTGGACAGCAAGAGGATGGGATTTACTCCATCTTCCCCACGCACTACCCCTCTGGCTTCCAGGTCTACTGTGACATGACGACGGACGGGGGCGGCTGGACGGTGAGCTGCCACCAGGCTGGGGGGCACTGGGTCACGCCACCACCAGCCACGAGCTGGCCCTGCATTGGGCTGCTGGGGGTGGGAGATTGTCGCTTTTGATGCTTGGATGTGTCATTGGGATCTGGGATAAATGCTGACGGGGGTCTGGCACAGGTGCCTAGTCAGTGCCACGGTAACACTGACAGAGCTTCCCAGCACTGCCAGCCAGACCCCTGAGCCAGATCCCAGCAGCCCTGCCCTGGACTGGACTGGGGAGCTTGGCTGCAGCTGGAGTGTGGCTTCAGACAGGGAGTTGGATGCCATGGGATCCAAGGAGTTTGTCTTTCTCAGTGGGGCTAGGGCACAATGTGGCTACATAGGGGACGTGGCTGTGCTTTGCCTCGTCCTCGTGGACGTGGTGAGCTGGTGCTGGGGCTCAGGATGGACCCCAAACCCAGCACTCTTGGCCTTATCTGAGGCTGGGGTGCCTGGGGCACCTCGGATGCTGCGCTGATTCACTCACTCCCTGGCCGCCCTGTCCGATTCGCTTTGCCACGCTGGCTGCAACAGCCCCATAATCACAGTAATGGGGGCAGGGAGCAGGGGGGACGTGGGGACATGGCACTGCAGGCCCAAGCTTGAAGCCCCCCCGTTGCCCTAGGGGCCACTTGGGTATGAGCAGCAGCCCCCTACCCTGGAGGGCATCACTTGGGGTGCCAGCAGGGCAGGGAGGGCTCCCTGAGAGGGGTGGGCAGGGAACCTCTGCCCTGAGGACATACTGGGTGAGCTGAGTTGGCCAGCACCCCTGCAACTGGGTGCTCTAGGAAACAAATCCCCATGATCTGATTCCCCTAAGCAGCTTTGAGCAGCGCCAGGAGGGAGCTTAGCCCCCCTGCCCCCAGGGACTGATGAGCCTTCGACCTCCCAGAGCCCACCCAGGGTGGGAGGAACCTGTGATGTGTGGGTTGGTACCAGCAGCTCGGGGCGGGGGGAAACTGAGGCACAGTGCAGCCCTGGAGACCTCATCTCTTGGGGGCTCACAGAGGGAAAACGGGAGGATTTCTCTGGCTCCTTAAGGTATGGAGGGTCCTTGCAAACCCCATGTACAGTCTGCACAGCCTCCACCAGCCCCAGCCATGCCTGAAGAGCAGCCCAAGGTGATTAGTGAGACACTCAGAGGCTTATTTAAAGCTGCTACAGCCGGGAGGGCTCGGGCTGGGCTGGGGAGGGGGCAAAGCAAATGTTTTTAAGCCCAGCAGCACCATGGGGTTCGGGATTGGAGTGACACAGCACTGCCTATGGCACCACAGCCAGGCAGCACCTCAGCTCTGCCCTGCCTTGATGGGATGAGGAGCCAAACCAGGTGCTGAATCCCAGTGTTCCAGAGAAAGGGTCGAGGGCATAGACCCCAGGCTCCTGTTTCTTGGGGCTGCTCTGCAGCAGAGGGTCCCAAATGTACCTCCAGTCCCTTGGGTGCAGGGTTTGTCTCAGCCACGTCCTACAGGGCTGGGGACGCAGGGGGTCCTTGTGCCACTGGCTTATCCAGTTTCCAGGTAAGCCACGGCACGGCAGGGTGTTGTGGTGCAGAGCCTGAAAAATCTCCCTCCCCTCCTCCTCTCTGGAGCGATTACTCCTGACATTTGGGCTTATTTGCATGTGGGTGGGTGGGTGTAAGCGATGGCAGCAGCTGAATCAATTTTGACTCGGAAGCTTGGGAGCTGCTGAGCTAAGCTTTAGCCTGCATGGATAGCTTAGAGACCACAGGGCAGGAGGAAGAGCTCTCTGGGTGCTGCTCAGCACCTCGCTGTCCCCACTGTGTGATGTGAGGTGTCACCCAGTCCCCCTGCCAGAGGCAGGGTCTCTGGTCACTCCCCATCCCCTTCCTCGGGAAGGCTGAGCAAGGCACAGCTGTTTTGCCCCTCCTTGGTGCTGCCCACCAGCAGTGGGGCCACATTTGCAGCTGGTGGAGATGTGGATCCAGGTCAGTGCCTGCCGGTGCTGATGGGAACATGCACATCCTGCACTCAGCGCCGACTGTAATTGCAGTGGCTGCCCCGGGCTGACCTGTCCTCGTGGCAGCGCCGGGGTCCAACCCTGTGATCGCCCAGGCTGACCCCAACTGCCCCCTTGACACTCACCTCCAGCACTTCATTAAAGTAATAACAGGATGACGGATGGCAGGGAAGGCTCAGCGTCCCAGGAGACCTCAAAAAGTTGCCTTTTCATATGCTGTTGTCTTTGGAATGTCTTTGCAAATGCCCCATGCTCCTCCGGGTGCCCATGAGTCTCTACTGATGCCCATCCAGGGCAAATCCCCTGGGATCAGCATCTTGGTCCTGTGAGCAATAGTGCCACGATGACTCTGTCTGCCTCAGCAACATCTTCCATGTGCAGTGGTTATTGGGAAGTGGTGGGAAAGCTGAAGGATGCGGAAGAAAAGGCCATGCCAGCAGGATTAGGGCTGTGGTAACATTAAGTGACAGCTTCCAGCTCCATGGGCACCTGCTGTGCCCGGGACGCCTTCACCAGCTCATCCTCTCCTGGAGGGGTCCCAGAGCAGGCTGGGGGTTGAGCAGACACTGATGCATTGACACAGGGGCTGGAGTGAGCTGAAGGCAGCGGGTGAGAGGAGCCTGGGGAAAAACGTGCAGTTCCCAAAGGGTGTGATTTATGTGTCACCACAAGATGCTCCTGCTGGCTGGGACAGACAGGAGCAGCCGCATTCCCAGGATGGGCAGCACTGCTGGCTGTGGTGATCACAGGCTATCCCATGGGATCAGCACTTCCCAGACTGGCTCTGCAATATTCCAGGATTGTCTTGCCCATGGCTGAGCCCAAAAATGGTCTCCCTGCTCTGATGGGGTTCGGAGGAATACTGTGGGACCAGCGCTGTGGGGTCTGTGCCACAGCTGACAAAAACCCAACCAGGAGCACTGCGGAGGCAGAGAAGTGATGGCCGAGTCTGTGCCCAGACTGGGGCTGTGGTGGGGTTTCAAGCCCACCAGGGGTTTGGTGGAGCTGAGGGTGAGGGACCAAAGCCCTTCCTCGCCACCAACACCACAGCAGGCACAGGCTGATGCTCCTGCTTTTCTCTGTTTTTAACCCATTTTTCTAGTTTGGTGCCTCTGCAGGAGACTGTCCCTGCCCCACAAGTGTGACTGGGGGAGGCAGAGAGGGAGGCAAATAAATATTTCAGCCTTGCCTTTAAAGAAGGGAAGGAATCCTTTTTGCTTAAGAGGGGTTAATGCATATTTGATGAGGAGGAAAAGAGCAGAGAGGCAGGGCTTGGAGGACGATGTGCCTGTGGGTCTCTGGTGCCCCCAGCAACCCCATGCACCCAGTGTTCCAGTGCACCCAGTATCCCAGTGCAGGCAGCATCCTGGTGTGGAAGGCAAGAGGGAGTTCACAGTGTATGCACAAATGAAGCACAAAAGGGACTGTGTGCAAGAGGCGATGAGGATGGAGCAGGAGACTTGGGAGGACACAGGACCTCCAGCACCTGCCAGCCCTTCCAACCCAATTCCAAGCCCTCTTGGGGCTTGGTGGGCAGCGAGACGCTTGAGGGTTACTCTGGGGTGATTCCTGAGCCATGCCAAGGCTCAGCCAACAGAGCCATGTCCCTCATGCTTCCCTGGGCACCGCTCAGGCAATTGGCCTATTTACAACCGCGGGTCAAAGCCGATTAAGAGGGAGCACCGGTGCTGCATCCACTGCCTTCCCCACGCGGCAGCGCCGGAGCCGACATCGGCCAGGGAAAATCAGCTCCAGGCCCCTGTCCAGCCACGCTGTCCCCCTTTCCCAGCAAGCCTGAAGAAAGCCCCTTTAAATGGGCTTAACCACAGCTTCTCAAGTGCTCAACGCCGGGATAAAAATTAAGGCTCTAATTCTAGAAGGTAAGTACAGCAGGATCAGAGCCGGGCCGTGCCGGGGAGTGTGTCGGAGCCTGCAGCCATCACATGCAGCCCCAAAAACGCCTGTCTGGTGAAGGGCAAACCCGTGTGAAGCTCATGAGGGATGAAATCCTGCATGTGCAGAAGGGCAGGAGCAGCTGAGGGGAGAAAGGCATGATGGCTTCCCAGTCTGTGTCAAGGCTCATCAGCATTCCCCAATCCTGGAATGCTGGAAGTGGGGTGAACGGGCTCAGTGGGACAGCCCAGCCCCAAAGACAGGGTGCTCTGGGCTCTGGTCTGCCAGAGCATGGGATGGCTTTTCTGAAACCAGAGTGCCCCAGCCACCCCTGCCACAGCCACAGAGCTTGGTGGAGTGGGGCGGGCTGGCTCAGCCAACTTTAATGCAATTAATCCAGGACTGGAGGCTTAATTAAGTTCAAATGGTCAGATACGAAGCAGCATTTTCTGGATTGCTGTCAATAAATCAAACCCGAAAGTATGGCTAAAAGGGGATGAAACACACAGGGCACTACATGCTGATGAGCAGATGGGAGAGGAAAAAGGAAAGGCTCTGAGGAGAAAAGACACGCCGAGCCCTGGGATCTGGAGGCTCTGCAGAGCTCGGGGTGGTCAGTGCCCCACAGATAATTTCTCTGGAAGACTAATGAGGCCATCACAGGGATAGTGCCTGGTATCGGGGTGGCTGCCCAGGAGGGCGTGGAGATCCAGGAGGGGGAAATCAGCCCCTGGGTTTTACACAGCTCTGAGCACCCACCCCTGGCAGGGGGGTTTGGATTGGGCAGCACGTGCTGTGGGACAGACCTCGGGTCCTGCTGTCCATCCATCTGTCTGTCCGTACCTCTGCTCCCATGTGCAGTAGCACACCCAGGCTGGTTGGAGGCGGGTGCAGTGTGCTCACCACTCCCAAGGGCACTGGACACCTTCCCACAGGAGCATGCCACAGGTCTGGGGAGCCGTGCTGCAGGTGGAGGATCCTGTGAAGGGTTTTCCATGGACTGACTCACCCACCCCTGGGAGCTGGCAGGCGAAGATCCAGCATTTCCCTGGGGACCTGTCCCCAGCATCCCTGTATAATGACTGAGCATCCCTGTGCAATGACTGAGCTGACAGGGTTTAATTTGTGCCTGTGTCTAATTAGGCAGTGGGAGAGAGGGGTGGGCAGCCTGGTGGGGAGCAGGGGGGCTGCCGGGGGTGCCCAAACTCAGAGCAGCCCCACAGCTGATGCCCTGTGTTTCTCTCCAGGTGTTTCAGCGGCGGGAAGACGGCTCTGTGAACTTCTTCCGTGGCTGGGAAGCCTACCGGGATGGCTTTGGGAAGCTAACAGGAGAGCACTGGTTAGGTGTGTGGGGCTGGCAGTGCTCTCTGCTGGGCGGGCTGGCAAAGCCTGGGGTCCCCTGAACAGGTCCAGGGTTTCCTTTGCAAGGCAGGGGACAGCAAGATGACCAGCACCCTTGTGCTGGGAGTGATGGGCTGGGCAGGGAGGGTGTTGGGTGGCTGCACAGGGCAGAGAAGCAACGGGGCTGTATGTTCCTGAGCTGAGCACATGCCCTTGGCTGAGGGATGGAGAGTGGGAACTGCTCCTTGTCCTACCCCACACCACCTCCCCAGGGACCACTGGCCACTCCATCCCCACCAGGGTCCCTGCGCTCACCCTCTCCCTCACTCCAGGGCTGAAGCGGATCCACATGCTGACGGTCCAGGGCAGCTACGAGCTCCGCATTGACCTGGAGGACTTTGACAATGGCACTGCCTTCGCCCACTATGGCAGCTTTGGTGTGGGACTCTTCTCTGTGGACCCTGAGGAGGACGGGTACCCCATCACCATCGCCGACTACTCGGGGACAGCAGGTAGGGTAGAGGGGTGGGGGTACACTTGTGGGCCCATGGGGCAAGGGGAGCCCACAGCCACTAAACCCCCTTGCTGGGGTGTTCCAGTCTCCTCTGACAGCAGCACTGGCTGTATCCCTGTGTCTGCAGGGAGCTGGAGGCAGGAGAGAGGCTGTGGTTGGCGGTTTGCAGGAGGAGCTCCCCTGTAGGAACCTCATTGGGGTGCCCAGGGGAGCCCCATGGGACAGGCAGCCCATCCGAGGGCAGGAAGGGCTTATCAGAGATTCTTTCCCCTGGGACAGGTGACTCCCTCCTGAAGCACAATGGGATGAAGTTCACCACCAAGGACCTGGACAACGACCACTCGGAGAACAACTGTGCAGCTTTCTACCACGGTGCCTGGTGGTACCGCAACTGCCACACCTCCAACCTCAACGGGCAGTACCTCAAGGGCCACCACAGCTCCTACGCCGACGGCATCGAGTGGTCCTCCTGGACGGGCTGGCAGTACTCCCTCAAATTCACTGAGATGAAGATCCGGCCCATCCGGGAAGAGAATTAGCTGGATGGCACAAGCCCCCCCCGACACTGTGCCGAACCCCCTGCCCTTCCCCACCACCCTGCAGCCCTGTCCCTCCAGCTGCCATCCTCCCCATCCTCCCTGAGGGCTGGCTTATCTTTGAGGGGCCTCTGGGGAGCACCTTCCCCCAGTGAGCGTGACCTTAACTCCTGGACATCCATGGACATTGCTGGACCTTTGCTTCCCACTGCCACGGCTCCCCTGCAGCCAGAAGGGGTGTCCTGGCCAGAGCGTGACCTGTGGGTGGTTCTCGTGGCTGTGGCAGAGAGGGCAGCGGGATGCAGGGATTTGGGCAGTGGTGCCCAGCAGCATCCAGCAAGGAAGACAAGGGGCTGCCTGGAGGGAGAGAGGGAGGGATGCAGCAGCCCGGGTAGGCTGAGCACCTCTGATCATCTCTGCTTCAAGGACACACTTCAGGCAGTGGCCTCACCAAGCTGGCAAGTGACTGGGGACACTTGTTGTGAGAAGCCCCAAGACCCCCAGAGCCCCCCAGACTTGGACAAGGCTGCTCCCCAGTCCCAGCTCCCCCCATGGTGCTACTGGTGATGGGGAGGGCTCAGCAGGGTCAGCCTGACCGTGCCAGTGATTCTGTCTCTGGACTACAGAAGCCTCTGCCCCTGCAAGAGCAATGCAGCTGGGAGGGGACAACTACCAGCTTCTTAGTCCCTGTTGTCCCTGTTCTGCCTCCTGGAGCCTCCTGGTGGCTCAGGACACCCCAAAGCAAGCTGGTCCAGTGCTGCAAAGGTGCACACCCAGAACTGAGCACGGCATGGAGCTGTTTCGGCAGCGCTGGTGAAATGGGGAGCACAGCAAGTAGGAGGAGGAGGTGAGGAAGGCTCACTTCCCAGCACAGCTCTGCCTGCATTTCACAGCTCCTCCCTCCCAACCAGACTCGCTCGGATTCATGTCAGACTTTGGCCATCCAAAAGCTGTGACCTTTCCCCAAACCCTTGGCTTTGGGCAGCACAGCCACAGCCCCCACATGAGCCCCCTCCACTCACTGCCAGCCTGGGGACCTGCATTCATTTTCACCCTGGCTGAGCCGTGCATTGGCTCAGCACCTGCAGATATCCAAAGCCTTTCATTTCCTCAAATCCCGTTAAGGTTTTGCAAAAAGGAGCCCCGAGTGGGGCTTAGCATCTGCAGGGTCCTGATAACCGGGCAGCAGCCACGCCACACACCAGCCGACCCAAGCAGGAGCTGCCATGGGGTGCAGGACTGATGTCTCCCACTGGGTCCCTGAAAGGACTCAAATGGGGGATTTTGTCAAAAAAAAAAAAAAGATTTAGAACCAAATGTGAGAAGGCTCTGAGCAGGGATGGGAAGGACAGCAGGGACCATGTCACCCTGTCTGTCATTTTCTGCCCGTGCTACAGCAGCGATGGGGAGCAGAGCCCTGGCCCCAAGAAACACCACTGGACATATGGACAGACTGAGGAGGGGAGGAAAACTCCCACTGCCCCTTTTGCAGGGGGGCTTATGGCATGGGAGAGATCAAAGGCTCAGCTTCCCGGCTGTGCCAGGTTTGTACTTCCCTCCGTGATTCTTCTTTTTTTAAGCCTTCTCGTCTTGGATTCTGTGCTGGACAAGCCCTTTCACCTGCTGGGTGAGACCCTGTCTGTGTGTCTTTCCAGGAAAACAAGGACAAATGATGTATTGGGATCGTTTTTCCTTCTTCCAGAGACATTCCTCAGAGCCCTTGTGTGAAGATGAGCTCTGAGTGCAAGCACCAGCTCTACCTACTCCAGCCCTGTCCAGAGCAGCTGCTCAGGCTTTCTGGAACGACAGGACTTGAGGGAGCTCAGCAGTGGCATTTTCCAGCTCAAGAGCAGGAGCTCTGACAGCGTCCAAGGGGCTTCCTGTGCCCCACTGGACCTCTCTGAAAAGGGTCCCGCTTGGGATTGGCTGTAGCTGGGTTTTCTAGCACTTGCCTTTGGGCCAGGAGGCACACAGAGGCACGTGCTGGGTCAGAAGGCTCATCCCTTCCCCAGACCCCTTTACTGGTGTTTTGTCATGCTGGAGAGGGGACGTTGTATGTTGGTTTGTCGGTAGCACACCCTTGTGTAACTGCCTGTGTCATCCGGGACCCCCCCGCAATGACTTTGTTTTGACTTGCACGAGAGGTATTTAATCCATGCCAAGATGCAGGATTTCCCAGGATTATTCCCAAGAGCGCACACATTGCTCCATGGCCCTGGCTTAGGTTAAACCTGTCCGTGGTGACACCTCCCTGGAAAGGGGTGGGCGAGGGCGACTGGGGGTCTGAGATGTGGCCACGCACCTTCCCAGCGAAGCCCTGGGCCAGGTCGTGGTGTGTAGCAGTGCTGTGAAGTCTAGGTCATGTGTGAGTGTGTCCAACGCTGTATATGTGGACTTTCTAAGCTCCTTAATAAAAGGGATTCATCGTTAGCTAATGTCTCAATAGCCGTGCCACAGCACAGCGTGGGGACATCGCCGGAGGGACCTGCCATGGTGATGGCAAAGGGAGTGACACTGAACCACTGCAGCTCCCACTGTGCTGTGGTGACTGCTCCTTCCCTGTGCCAGGCTCATGGTATGGCATCCCCGAGAACTCGCCCACTGTGCCAAAACCACCCTGAAAAACAAGGGCTGGGGAGACCCAGGGGCAGCAGAGGCTTCCCAGAGCTCCAGCACAAACTGAGGCACTGTGGGACCTCGGGGTGGCCCTGGGGCTGGGACTGTGATGGTGGCAGGTCTCAGAGCCAAGGGAACCCTCTCCCTGCTCTGATGGGCAGAGCACCAAGTGATGCCCTCTGCCCCCTCCCTCTGAGCTGCTCACCCCATGTCCCACTCTGTCGCAGGCCAGGACAGATCGAGAGGGGATGACAGTGTCCCAGGCGCTGGGGACCACGTTTCAGCACTGGTGGCAGCACTTGGGCTTGCCCATGTGGGGCCAGTCCCCAGGCGGGTTTGGGTGTGCAGGGGTCTGCGTTGGTGCCTGTGTACCCACCACATGTCTGGGAGCCCCAAGAGCTGCACACGAGGATGCGTCAGCCAAACAAGGGGGGACACACTCATGCCCCCAGACAAGACCCTCCCTCCCAGCAGCATCCCCACCAGCTGCCAGGGACTCCAGGCCAGCTCCCAGACACTGCTCCAAATGAGGCAGCAAATGAAGGCGGTGCGTTAATGAGCAGTGTTGCCGGACTCACACTGTGGCAACTCCACCAACCCCTGCCCCCTCCAGCCCCCTCTCCAGCCCCCTCTCCTAGGATCCCACCCTCTGCTCTCTTTGGCCACACATTCAAGAGGTGACACAGCAATTAGACCTGGCGGGTATTTAATAGCCCAAGGCAGGCTGGCCGCTCATCTGGGCACAGGGCGGCACAGAGCAGGGCCAGGGCCGACAGCACCGAGGCGGAGAGGTGAGTGGCTGGCATCTGTCTGTCTGTCTGTCTGCCCCCACATACCTGCTTCACACTCCTGCCTCGACGGGCAGCGCAGCCAGTGAGGAGGCACAGGCTGGTGGGAGGCACCCCCAGACCCCAGGAAGGGGCTCGGCAGCCCTGAGGGTGCTCCCTGCTCTGGGTGTACCCAACAATTTGGATCCATGGGTGGAAGAGAGAGCATTGCAGTGGCAAAGTGTGAAGGAGGCAGGGAGCACCCTGAAGTGAAACCCCTGGCCCGAGGGGTGTTCAGGGGGCGTGCAGGGATTTTGGTGCAGGTGGGTCTGGCACAGGAGTGAGGACCCCCCACCCTGCAAGCACAGGGCAGAGACCCTGGCCCCAGCACCCGCAGGGACTTCTAAGGCAACATCTCCAGCAAATAATAATAATAGGAATGATAGGAATAATACCATTTCCCCTTTCTGAACCTTTGTGAAAGGTACCACTGCACAGGACCGAGGGCTCTGCTCACTCCCATTCTGCTCCGACCCCACTGCCAGGGCACCTCCAAACCCCAGAAAGCAGAGGGATGTCCAGCACCTTCCTCTGCTCCTGTGCCATCCAGGCACCGTGGGAAGGACCCACTGGTGGGGACGATCAGGGTGATGCTCCAAGTCTTTCCATGGTGCTTCTAAGGGGATCTGGCAGCTCTGGAGCCCATTGCCCTGCCTGGCTCTCAGCCCCACAGCCCAGCAGAGCCCTGCTGGCTCCTGGCTGTGAACCAGGGGAGTCGCTGCAAGGCTGGGATTTGTGAGCACCAAACTGCTGCTGCTGAAGGACAACAGGTCTGAAGGAGGCATGAGGGGAGCTCAGACACCCCAACACCCCCACCGGGGCTGGGTGCTGGTGTGGAGGCTGCAGAAGGAGCAGTGCGTGTCTGGTGGTGGTGGGGGTGTCCTAGCAGGAGCAGCCGGGCTGGCTTGGGGATGCTCCGGCTGAGGTGGGGAACACGTGCGAGCCGAGGGCAGCCCCCGCTGCTGCCTCAGCCGCTGCCCGAGGATACTCCCTGCTTTACTGACGTGCCCTTCCCTTCCTGTGCTTCCCCCAGATGAGAGCACCCTTCTCTCTGTCCTGCCTCTTCCTCCTGAGCCTGGGGGCCTGCATCCCTCCCGGCGAGCGGCGGGAGCCGGCACACGGCGGCGAGGGGACCCTGCTGGGTGCCCGGTGGCGAGCGGCGGCGGACGCGGGTGCCGGCTGGAGGGCAGGGGCGCAGCGGAGGCGAAGCGAGGAGCTGGAGGCACTGCTGGGCATCCCCCGGGAGCTGCGGGGATACGGCTCGGAGGGCACCGGGCAGCGGCCGGGCAGGCGGGGGGTGCTGCCCACCGCGGGGGAGAAGCGCAGCGGCACCCTGGGCAACCTGGCCGAGGAGCTCAGCGGCTACAACAGGAGAAAAGGGGGCTTCACCTTCCGCTTTGGGAGATGAGGGCTTGGACTTGAACCCCCTCGCTCCGTCCCGTCCCGTCCTTCCTTTCCGTCTCCTCTGGGTTTGCTCGGACAGAAGGGTGTTGGGGGGTTTTGCTGCTGGGGTTGCCTTGGGGATGGGGGACACTGCGTTTGCTTTGCTTGCAGCCCCTGCTCGAGATCTCACGTCCCTGTTCCCAATCGGTGCAATGGAAGGAGAGGAGGATGCCTTGAAAAGAAGCCACCACATCCCTTTCCTGGTCACACTCAGATTTTTGTGCTGGGCACAGGCAAAGGGCCCAGCGCTGGGTCTCCCGTGCCGCAGTGCTGGCAGAGAGCAGGGATGGCACACGGGGACAGGCAGCCAGGTTGGAGGGCTACAGTGGGATGGTTCTGGTGGGGACAGTCCCCGGGGACTGCCTGTAGCTGCCATCCAGGGCCGGCTGTCAGGGAGGAGAGGGTCCTTCGGAGCTCTCTGCCAAGTTGCTGCTCTCCTGCCTATTAGGGAAAAGTCCCTCCGGCAGCAAATTCTGCTTAGTGTCAAGATGCCACTTACACGAGGCAGCTCCTGCGTGCAAAAACCAGGGCAGAGCAGCAGGGTTTGAGAAAATCTTGTCCTTCGCAATCCCTGGCATGAGCACGGAAACCTGCTCTGGCATCACCAGTCCTACCACAGCCCCAACACCCTGTTCACTCCCTGACCCCCAGAGTCACTCCTCACCAGGGTGAGACAGTGATGACTGACCTGGTGTGCTTTCCACACCACGCTTGCATCTGCCTGAAAGCCTGGCCCTTCCTAATGCCTTCCTGGCCTCATCCCCACCTATTCCCCCCTGTAGCTGTTGCAGAATTTGGGTGCAGAAGGGCTGAAACAAGGACTTCTGCACCTACCTGTGGCCACTGAGGATTTCTCAGCATCTCTCCAGTCTCCAGGGGTGCAGCTGTGGGAATCACTAGCCCCAACAGCCACGGTGGTGCAGGACAAGCCTGACTGCCCAGCCACCCTTCCCCTCCTTTGGGCAGATTTAGCTCTGCCAACGTCGGCATTTGCTCTGTGCCTGCCAGAGGTACCAGCAATCAGAGCTCTAACTACCTGCTGCAGGCACTAACAGCAACTTACACACTGAGCGACTGCTGATATTTCATTGCAGGCACAAAAATGAGCCGGGAGATGATTTGCAAGCGCTAAATTGCACCCTCAAAAATCAGAGACCGTGGCAAGACTTGGTTGGGGGAGTTAAAAGATTAAAAAAAACCCCTAAATCAGGCTGCAAGAAGTGCATTGTAATATCCATCAAGCAGACAGACCACTTAATGCAGTGCTGCGTGAGTTGTTCTGGCAGCAGGAGCAGTAACGAAAGGCTGAATGGAGGGAGCTGGAACCCATGGGAAAACATCAGCCACAGGGTTCAAGGAGTGATGGAGACACTGGATCAGGCTCATCCAGGGAGGGTCCAGAGCGACAGGGACTCCAGGTTTACAGGGATACAGGTGATGCCAGGATTTGGCCCTGACATAGGGACACCACCAGCTGCGAAGGCGAGGAAGGGCATTTCTTTCCCCTGCATCCCTGCTGCCAGCACCATCTCGCACTGTGGGGACCACAGCAGCGACCCCCGGCCCTCAGGATGGCTGAGCCCACGCAGCCCCCCACCCCAGGCCCCCCCCCCCCACCTCCATCCCTCTCGATTCTACCCCACCACAGGCCCTGGTTTGGATCGGGACGCAGGAGCTGCGCTCACATCACCCAGTGGAGACGGGAGCTTTATCGATGTTTCTATGGCAACTACTCTCCCCCCCCCCCCTTCTTTTTGGTGTTCAAACCATCAATAAATATGCACTGATCAATTTTACCCTGCACTGGAGTCGGGAGAGGGATGGGAGGGAGAAATGGGAAAGAGTTTTGGAGCAACTCTGGGTTACTGAGGGCT
Organism: Sclerurus mexicanus; assembly: GCA_013396755.1. Classification (NCBI taxonomy): domain Eukaryota; kingdom Metazoa; phylum Chordata; class Aves; order Passeriformes; family Furnariidae; genus Sclerurus; species Sclerurus mexicanus. The sequence continues at coordinate 151,840 of VWZF01002318.1, read as the reverse complement.
GGTAAATCCCTGGCTTTGCCGTGATGGATCATTGCAGGGGAAAGTGGCACTGGCTGCTGAGGAAAGGGAAAGGAAAACTGCTGGGCAATGCTGTGGCCACGGGGATGCCTGGGCTCCTGTTCTCAAGTGCAGGAGAGGAACAGGCTCAGAGCAGCATGATAAAAGCACATATAACGAGGCCTTGATTGATGTGCAATAACCTCTGTAGAACTCACTGAAAAGCGAAGCACTTACCTGGCAGGTGGGACAGAGCTGGGCTCAGCCCCCGCACCCCAGGGCTCCTCGATGGGCAGCTTGGTGCCACAGGGGCGATGCCAACCACTTCGTCCCCCTCTGGCAGGAAATGGGCTCCCATCAGGCTGCAACGTGGGGCAGGTGAGGGGCCACAGCACCCCCCGAGCTCCCCTCAGCACACCTTAGGGTGGCAGGTGTGCTGGGGAAGAGGCAGCACACCAGGTTGCTCTTCATTATTGCTCCTCGGTGATTAGTGCTAGGGGAGGGAGGTAAAAGTGAATGGAAAACAACTGCCTGGAGTCTGGGGGTGTGTCTGGGAGGAAGGAGGGGGGAACATGCAAAGAACGATCCCCAGGGTGCTGGAAAGCCCATCCCTGCACACTGGACGTTGTAGCTCCTGTTCAGCTCCCATAGGAACCTGCAGCCCTTCCCAAATCCTCCTCTCCCCGCTCTCTTTGTGGAGCAGCTCCTGAGGGGGCACCCAAACCCCCAACGCCTTTGTGAGCTGGAGAGCTCGGAACCAACCTGCACTCCAGACCATAAGGAGCTGGATTCACTGTGGAACAGCCACACAGCTGGCAGAGCAGAGTGTGGATGAGGCACGACAACATTCCTGGAGCTCCGGCACCACCGTCCACCGTGCCAGCCAACCCACACAGGAATGGCACCAAACAGGCTCTGGATTCTTCTACACACAGCCAGTGGACCCAGGCAGCAAGGGCTGATGCAGACACTTGCTGCCAACATTACCCCTGCTGGGACCGTCTACAAAACACCCCGTTATCCCTCCCTGCCCAGGCACAACCCTTGTCCCTGCCCTGCTCCATTCCCATAGACTGCTCCTCACCTTCCCTCCACCCCGAGCAGACCTGCAGCACTACAGACACACACAACGGGAACAGAGAATGTCAGAAACCCAAAGGATCCTCTGCAGAGAAAGAGCCTGATTTAATCACCTCCAAGGGACTCATGAAGAGGCTCGTGCAACGTAACTGGGTCACGCAGTGCTGCGGCTCCAGGAGCACAGGTGGGACCTTTCTCAGCAGAATGGATGGTAGGACACAGAGCCCTCAACAGGGGGGTGATTGCTGGGAAAATGTTCAGCGTGGACTGGTTTGCAGGTCAACTTTCTGCTGAGCGGGATCGACCGGTCAACACCCGCCAGGGAGGACAGCTCTGAGCCCAGCCTCTACTGAAATGACTCGCAGGGCCTTCCCTCATCCACAGCTTTAGGGGTACCAGCACTGCCAAGGCATCAGGACTGACCAAGGGCTGATTGAGAAGCATCATTCCCAGCAGCCTACCCAGGACAGGGCTCACCCTCAGGCCATGAGTGTGTTGTGCTCTGCTGCCAGCCCACTTTTAGCCCACAGGGGATGACAGGAACCCTCTCCTCAGAGGTGACGTTGTGCTGAGGTCTATTTTTCTCTCTTTTCCATCATGGAAGGATGAATGTCAACCAAGGACGAGGTTGTGGGCCGTCTCTGACCATCCCAGGGGACAGACAGCACTCCCACACACCTGGAAGTGCCACTGGCACAGCAGCACCACCACAAGCCAGGCTGCCACACCAGCCTGTCTGTAATAACGGGATTTTCAGGAAAAAAGAGACTAAAACACTGACCACATTTTACATCTCGTGACAAGCAACTTCTCAACAAAAGGCAAGATGACATTAAAGGAAAACTTAAAAGAGCGAACATTGTGATTTCAAAGACAGGAAAACCAAAACAAAACCACAAACACAGCTATTTTTCCCCTGAAGCACTCTCACTTTCAAGCTCAATAGCCTTGAAAATTGGAGCAATCAAACTGTTAAATGCATCGATCTGTTAAATCAACTCCTACTGTACTCAGCTAAATTTAGCCTTTAATCCCCTCTCTTTCACTCCCAGCACCACAGATCCCGGGGCTTTCCCCAGCCAGGTCAACCGGCCTCTGCCTTCCCACGACACCATGGACTGTTCCCTAAGCCAGTGGAGATGGATATCACCAGGAGTGGTTGTATTTAGGGGAGGTTAAGCTTCTTCATTTCCCCTCAGCCCACAACTATTCACCATATGCAAGTCTTTGAAGAGCAGCCTGGACATGGACCTTGCCAGGGTCTTGGTCACAGTCCTACCCAGAACCCTCCAGATTTGCTGGGAAGGCTGAAGGGAAACACAATATAAAAATGGGCAACCAGAAATGAAGGGGAGAACTGTATGAGGAGAGAAACTCATCGGTCATTTCACAGCAGAGGAGGAGGAAAACACAAAAGCAGCTGAATTACAGATTACAAACCATTAAGAGGAAGAAAAGTTTAGTCAAATCTCTGATTTAAATCTTTGAAGACAACAGGGAAGCCTTTGATTCAAAAGAGGTGATGACACAGTCTTTATTCTGTGTATCCCTTTTCTCTGCTGGCTTCCCAGAGCCAGATCAAAAGAACATGGAAAGGGGCTGCTGCCTGGCTCCAACTATCCCTCTGTGCCCAAGGGCCCTGGTGAACCCCACAAACAGGGAACCCCTGTTTTCAGATGCTGAATTTAAGGGGAGATAACCGGGTTGGAAAAGCCTTGCTAACAGACAAACACAGGTTTTCCTCAACATTGATTTATTTTTAAATATACTACACAAGAGAGACTGGAATAAAAAATAAATCAAAAAAAAAAAGAAAAGAAAAAAGAAAAATAGAGAAAGAGAGGAGGAAGAATTGAAAGTCATGTACAGAAACAATCTGTACTGGACTAAATTAAAGGGGAAACGACCCCCTTAAGTATCACAGAGATGAAGGACAGAGCTATTTACACACTGTAAAAAAGACAAGTCTACAAAAGTGTGTAATAACAAGATACAAATGTATAATATAGTGGCACAATATGTTATTGAAGTAAAAACAGTACCTCCAGGGAAGAGACAGTCCAAGGGTTGGTTTTTTCCTCTTTTCTTACATTTTTAAAGGCAGCCTATGGTAGAAGTGTGTATTTTCTTTTGAACGTTTGTCACGTGTTAAGTCCTGGGTGTTTGTGAGGGCGAGAAGTGGTGTGAACACACACGAGTGAACTACTAGAAATCATATACAAAACAAACAGTTCCAAAGAGAACAGCATAAAATACAATTGAAGGCAATTAGTGTTTAAGATACACAAGAGGGGTCACAAGAGTTACAGGGGAACAGGACATGAAAAATGTGTTTTTCTCATGTTCAGAACTGTTTAGAGGAGTTAAATTGCACTGTTAATAGCCCTAAACCTTGTTCTTTCACTATTGTCACAAGTCACAGTTAGTTCCCAGTCGTGCTGCATTAGTTGGGAAGGTCACAGGACCTTGGAAAGGAAGGCCGGGAGTCCTGCTGTCAGCATTTTGTGGCAGTTCCCTTGGGAGGTGCACCCAAGAGAAGTGCCTGCAGTCTTCACAGATGCCTGTTTGAGGCTGGATGGAACCACACCACCGTGAAGGTAATAATGGTTTTAACCCCCGAATACTGGTGTAGGAGCTCTTCCCAGGGAGCTCCACTGGCATGGAAAGGCAGGCACTACAGACACTCAAAGCTCAGGAGGGCAGAGGCCAGGCCCCATCTGCACTCACAGAACAAAAACCTGGAAATTCAGCTGGAGACACAGTGGATCTCACCCACTGCAACGTGCAGGCTCAGCCAAAAGGGCTGCTGGAGGCACAGTGGTGCCTCAGAGCTCATCCCAAGCCATCCCCCCTCGCTGCCACCCTCCTGGCTTTCAGGGAGCAATGCCTTGCTTAGCACCAGCTCCCCGGGCTCTGCAACCCCCCACCCCAAATACCAGCCCAAATAATGTCAGATATCACCTTCCCCAGCCCTGTTTCACTACTGAGGGAGATCCACACACAGGCTCTTGGGCTGTCGTATCAGCGGGTGCTGCCTCCAACACTGTGAACCCAACAATTCGCTAGAGCTCAACGACATTGAGAAGGTACTGAAAACACAGAAAACAAGGGCAGCTGGTGGAATCATAGGAAGAATTTGGGCAATCATCACTTGTAGCATTCTGTTGCTCAAAAAACCTTACATTAATTATTTTTCCCCCTTCCCTCCCAAGCACCAAATCTGTTTCATTAATGTCAGGTAAATGTCAGACTCGGGCCAGGGCCATGTGCTGGAACTCTCCCAAGAAACACAACGGGTATATTGCTATCCAAACACTCATCCTCGCGTACAGGGGGGCAGAGAGAGAGGGGACAAAATGCAGTACAAAGTCCTCCTGAGGAGGATGGTATCTCAGTGTCCATCAGTCTGGCTTCAGTCTTAATGGTCTGTCCAGAACAATAAAATATTAATAAAAAGGCATGGTGTGATGTCAGCATTTACATTTGTAGTCCACAAGGCAAGAACTCCACAGATAAGACGATTACGAGTATATGAAACACAGGGAATCTGAGTTCAGAGGGTGGAAAGTCCTCCTGAACACAGTCCTGCCCTTTGGAGCTGGGGCGTCCATTCACAGTCTGTGTCCTTTGCACAGCCCCAGCCTGAACGCCCCGGTCCTTTGTCAGTCCACACCTTACTCTCTCCACAGTTGGCTTTGGCCCATTGTGTTTGATTTGTTTTGTTTGTTTCTAACCTGGTTTCTGCTACCTCTGAACAATGTCGCTGATTTCTTTCACTGAACTGAGAAGTTTGCTAAAGTCCTGGGTGGCCGCAGGGCCGCTGCCGGCTGTGGCTGGGCAGATCTGGAGCTCCCTTAGGTTATTCTCCAGCTTATTGATGGCCTCCCGAAAGGCAAATTTGTTCCTCATCTGCTGAATGGAGTCCACGTAGCTCACACAGAAGGTGTAGAGGTTCTTGCCAGCCTCCAAGACAGCGCTGTGGCTTACCATTTGTTCAGAGTTCTTGCTGATGGCCATCCGTAGAGCCTCGGTGCTTTCCAGCACCACCCCTTTGGTGATGGTGCCACTGGCAATCCTCTCCGGGGGCTGCCGGGTCTTCCGCAGCGAGACCCTGGTGGATATGAGAGGGATGAAGGCTGTGGATGACGCCTGGTCCCCACCTGAGGCAGAAGGGATGGATGAGGAAGACGCAGCTGGGGTTGCTGTGCTCAGCAGCAGCTTTGTAGAGGACTGTGGCTTTGGTACAGAGGGGATCCCCAGCTTTTTCACACCTTCCCCTGACTGGTTTGGCTTGACAGCATCACTGCCTGCAGCCTCTCCAACCTGAGTCAACTGTTTGGATTTCGGCCCAGACACCACATCTGCTGCCGCTTCATGGCTGGGACTGTGAGAAACCTTCCCGGGCTTGGCGATGGAGGACGAAGAGAGTGGAAGCGGAGGGGCTGGTTTCAGCTTTGATAACTTCCCTTTGTCCTTCCCTGCTGACTCGGAGGTTTGCTTGAGCCTCCTCAGCCGTGGCTCCTCAGAGGAAGCCTTGCTGGTCCCCGCGAAGCCAGCAGTGTTGGGTTTGGCAGCAGAACCTTGGTCCATGGTCACAGTGGTACCTAAGGCACTGGGTTTGATTCCATCCTCCTTGTGGAGCACGCTGGAGGAAGGAGGGGCAGCAGGTTGCCTACGGCCAAGTTTTGGTGTCAGGGTGGGAGGGCTGGACCCAGGGCTCGACTCTGCGTCTTTGAACACGTCATCAGTGGTCTCTTCATTTTTCTTAAGCAGCCGTGGAGGAGGGGTCACTGTTCCCCTGACAGCAATGTCAGTCTTGGCCTCGTTTGCCCGCTTCCGAGGCAGTGCTGGCTTCTCACTTTTGTGACCCCCAAAAGTGGAGGAATCAAACTGGCGTCCCGTGGACTGCAGATCTCGAGGCAGAGTCACGGATTTCCACTCTGTGTCCTTCGCTCCGTGGGGCACGCAGGAGGCTGAGCAGGACCTCAGGAAACGCTTGCTGGAGCTGGAACTGCTCTCCTCCTCCCCAGCCACCCCTCGACTGCTGCTCATTGTGCTGGACTTCTTCCGTAAATGGGGAGACAGGAATCCAGAGTTCCCAGCGACAACCCCGTTGGTGACACCAGCCCCATTGCTTGGGCTCTGAAACTTGGAGGGGTCAGCTGTATCTGGGGCGGGTGCAACGAAAGCTCCGTTGCCAGCATCCCTGCACTCCTCCTCCCCGCCCGCCCGGCGGTCCACGTGTCCATCCATCTCTCTGAAGGAACTGCTCCGTTTCGGAGGGGTAGGAGCAGTCTTCTTCTTCTTCTTGATCAGGGCACTGAAGAGGTTGTGCTTTTTGTCCTTTGGAAGCAGCCGCTCGTCTTCATTCAAACTGCTCTCCAGGGCCACCCTCTCCTTCCGTGGGAGCAAGGGAGAAATAGCGGGTTCGTGGTCCAGAGGGTCTGCAAGGGAAAAGAGAAGAGTTTCCTGAGTGTCGCTCCAAGAGCCAGAATCATCTGTTTTCTTACAGGATCAAACCACTGCAGCACCACCAGAAGGTGCAGGTTCTCTAAAGAGACACAACTTCAGAGCAGAAGAAGAGCAAGTGCAGCCACACTCAAGGCTGGCCTGAACATGGTCCCTGATCCTTCATCCATTCATTCCTGAAGTGGCTGCCAAACTACTTCCCCTGTAGGCTTCTGATTGAAAGAGTGACACACAAACATTACATATTTGTGTTCAGACTCCCATCCTCACATATGGAGACTTGTCTAAACTTCACACTGTGAAGAAGATAAATACAAAGAGGCCTTTGCTTTAGTCCCTGTGCTAGTGCTGTCTTTTGAATCACTGACCCTCTGAATTAATAAGGCACCTCTGTAACCCACCTCCATCCCCAGGCTCCTCGTTCATTTTCCTGATGTCATTCTTTGTGGGGAATGGAAATAACCGTTTCATGAGCAGAAATCAAGATCAAGACACGACACTCCAGGTCGTACCACTGTGAAGATGCTCAGCTTTGTACAGTAACAGAGGAAAGGGGCAGCACCAGCCTCCTTCAGCAGCACCACTGCAGAGGGAAGTGATGGGGTGACCCTCTCTCCACTTACAGGAGGTATTTAAAAATGAATAATGGTTTATAATAAATTCATACAGAGTCCTGAAGGTCTCTGTGTTTGACTGACAGAGGGGCTCATTCCCAGGCCAGGCACTCCAATGGCATTCTGATCCAAAGAAGGAATGCCTGCAGGGCAGCATATACATTTACAGCTTGACTAGGCAGCAAGAAAGGAGGTGAAGCACAGTCGTAGGGGAAAGGAGGATGCTTCTTAGTCACATACTGGTCATCATCATGCTGTGGGTAGGATTTTGGTTGAGGAATGGATTTTGGTTGAGGGGAGAGAATTTGAAAAAGAAATAGTTGTGAACTTTGAGAAAACAGCACACTTTCACAGGAACACCATTCCCACAGGAATTATGGGGGCCTTGACAGGCAGAGAACCAGGCCATGGCCTTACTGAGTACAGACACAGCAGAGCTGCAGGATCCAGGGAAAACTAGCAGCTTGCACTGTGGATCAGCTTCCAGCTGCTGGACTTGCTATGGAAACACTGACAATTGGAAGGGAAACCGCAATAAAACTTTAATGTGCAAAATTTTCTTTCACAGTAAAGAGAGAAATGATTCCCAGCATAACGTTAAAATCATATTATTCCTGCTGCACTCGAGTGTCTCAAAACCCTTAAGTATTTAAATGAAATTATTTTACTTCAAAAGCTTGTAATAATAGGCAATTTTATTTCATATATATGGTAAATAACCTTCCTTTCTAAGTCACTGATACTTTCTTTTTTCAACATTTTAAATTCCCTCTTTCCAACCCCCCCCTTTTTTGTCTAGATGTGCACTTGCTACTGAAACATATACTACTACATGAATCTGACATTACACAAAAAAGGTCACATGAATGGTCAGAAGAGGCAGCCTCAACAGGGGCTGAAAAAAACCACCCACTATTTCATTTTACCTTATTATTTTTCCAACAAGGTGGATACAAATCTCCTGTACTCATTCAGCCTTTTACCACCGCTTTTATTACCTCAGAATGGAAGGTAAGTGCTTGAAGAAACTGATTGGAAGTTTAATTTTATGGAAGATTCTGTAAATACCTCTTTGTCCCTTGCTGAAATTATATTTGGTACCTGCCAAGAGTAATACTCTTCGGCGCTGCGAGCACAAATCTGGTAGGATGGAAAGTGAAGAAACCTCCCTTATGGGGCTTGCTAAACCCGAGCTATCACCCTGCTTTAAATTATGCAGTGTGGTAGTGTAAAGTGGCTTGAACACAGCAGATTACCCCGCACTCAGAGGCAGTGGGAGATCCCACTGATAGCTCCTGCCAGGGAAGGGGAAGAGGATATGATCAGAGAGCTCTGTGCTCAGGCTCTGGTCTTTAGAGAGCTGCAGGTAACAGCCATTAAGTTAAAAGAACTCTGAGGGCTTCTCTAAGCAATGGCAGGGATAGCACCAGTCCCTCAGCCAGTTAAGGATTCACACTCCCAGCTGCTGTGTGTATCTGGTCCCAGAATTAACAACCTACCTTTGCAAAAACTAATAAAAGGAGTTCTGGACCCAGGACAGCAAACTCAGCAGCCTGTCACCCAGAAACACAGCACCGGTACACAGAGATGGCACCTGTTATTAGGTACAGCTCTGCCTACGTGAAGGCCTGGAGCTAGATGTGCATGTTGTTTTCCCCTGGATTTCCTGAAGGAATAATGACTTTAATTAAAACCTACCACATTCCCCCTGGCCTCGAGCATGTGCAGTCTCCAAGCCCTCGTTGGCATCTTTGCTTTCAGCAGCTCTCCTTGATGTTCGCGTTTTAGTTGGCAACTCTGGGGCTTGGAGGAAATTGCTCACCACATTCCTCATGCCCTTCTTTCCCAATTCCTTCTCCACCTCTGCAGTGCACAGAAGAAAACCAATTATTACAATCAGCAGATTAAAAAAAACCACTACTGTGCTGTTTTGAGTTAATAGCACAAAAGAAAAGTGAGCAACACAAAACAGAAGTTCTTTTGAGGTTATTCAGCTATTTGGCCCTTTTAGAGTTATTTACCCAGAAAAAACCCCCACATGTAAACACATATCTGCTTTCTATGCTGTTTACACCAGGTAGTACAACCTGTGAGCTTCACCGCAAAAACATCTATGAATAACAGGCAGACTTAAGGATGCTGTCAGCCCTTTCCCCATCTCTGGAAATGCTGGTCCAAAAGGGACTTACCATCTGATATGCTGGATTCCTGAAACATCGTTTCAAAGGCCTGATGGATCTCAGCAAAGGAGGGTCTATCAGAAGGGCTCCACTGCCAGCCTGAAAGAAACACACCACCGCTCAAAACTTCCCTCCAGCAGCAGGCACTCAGTACCCTGCACCAGGAGGAGCCAGAAATCACAGTTCCCTTCTAATACACTGAGTGAGATAAAATACTGACAGAGAAATCTGATTTACAGGGGGCTGGGTGTCTGCAATCACTTTGGCTCAGTGGCAGCTGCAGACACCCAGCACCCCCTAAATCAGGTCTCCGTGTCAGCAGGTGACAGTAGGTGCTGAGCACCACTGGAGAAAAGCCTATGGCACTGAGTCACGTACCAAAAAGCCACAGTGAAGAGGAACAGTCAGTCCTGCAAGAAGCCAAATGAAGCTCCTGCTTCATCCTTGAGCACAAGCCTTTCTTTAAGTTGTCAGGAAAAAGGAGACAAAGAAAGCATTGAGATCCACAACAAATTTCTCCCCCAGGCCTGTGGGCTCCCAGCAGGGATGAACAGCTGGTTTCATAGCGTGTCCATCCTCTGGGGAAAGCAGCTTTAACCAAACAGTTCCACACAGCATTGCACCTTCCCAGGAACTGGCGGGAGGTTTCCCATGCCTTGCTACACATGGCCAGATCCTGGCACTTTTATTGCACCCCTGCAGAGCTAAAAAGCAGCATTTGCAGGGCTGAGGAACACTTACATGCTCTCATGAGCTCATAAACTTTCTCAGGACAGCCTTCGGGGCGCTCCATACGATAGTCTTTCTCCAACAGCTCGTACACTTGCGACAGGTCAATCCCAGGGTAAGGGGACATACCGTAGGTTGCAATTTCCCACAGCAGAACACCGAAGGCTGCAGTGGAAAAAAAAGAAAAAAGGAGGAACAAAATCAATAAGCTTTGTTTTCATCTTAAATTTGAGAGGATGCTTAGTGGGACTAGTCACTAAACAGTGCCGCACACTTAGGCCAGCTCTGGGTGGCTCAGATCCCATGCTCGGCAGCAGCTTAAATGTTAAAGAAGCGTAACAAGCCTCTCCGTCAGCACAGACAAGTCTCCTGCGATATGACAGGGTAGAATTAGACTAATTTTCAATGTATCAGTTGTCTCAAACCTGAACGCCTTGAGATCCTTCAAGTCCTATTAGAGGCACAATTAAGAGACTTCACAGTGGATTAGCTGAAACCGCTTCACTGCTGCACTGCAGTCGCTCCCTCAGTGTGACAGCTCCTCTCATTTGCAACCTCCCCCCGAAGGACTTGCACATTTAATAGCTCAGTGTTTTTGGGGTGCCCTTGTTTAGCTGTAGCATGGTCTAGAAGGGAAATCTGGGAGGCAGCAGCAAGAGGAAAGTTTTAGCAGTTGCTACCAAGACACGGTGAAGGCGAAATGGTTTGGTCACAGGGAAAGCTGAACAGGAGAAGGGAGAGCACAGAAAGGGTCTTGGAACAGGCAAGGCATTCAAGTCTCAGGAGCTGGTGGGGATGCAGGTCAGCACCGGGGTCAGGCGGCTAAACCCAGGAGTCAGGCACACAGAATAAACCCAACACCAGTTCAACAACCTGCATGTAATTAGTTCAGTCACCCTATTCTGTTCTTAACCTGAAGAGAAAGCGATTACAATTCTGCATAAGTAAGGAAATCACATCACATTACATGGCAACGCCACCAAGGGCAATTTACATTAGACATTTCTGTGCACAATTTTCTTTGATTGCTGTCTTGAGGCAGTGAGGTGAAAACGCCTAAACCCTGGCGTGCCCAGCAGCAGTCGTGGCCTCTGGGGACAGCTGGTTTGCTCTGAAGAGAACCTAAAGTCCACTGCCCCAGTTCTGCTTTGCAAGGTTACAACTAAACCCAACTAAAGGTATCAAATACTTCTCTGGGATCTTTCCTCTCCTATCGCAATGCAACAGGGATCTTGCAGCCACCACGGCAGTACAGCAGCATCCTGAGACTGTGGCAGATACCCAGAAACAGCCTTGGTCGGTAATCACATATTCTTTGGGAGGCTGTTTTGGCTTTTACAGAATATTTTGCACCAGTCATCTACCTAAAAGCTTCTTCAAAATAAAGCCTTTCTCTGCACAGTTTCCCCCAAACTGCAGAAAACTTCAGCACTACTTCAGTACTGTCTGTTGGTTTATATATAGAAGATGCTCAGGATATCATTTTCCAAGTCCCTTTGGGACCACGTCCCACAAACTTCTATCTCATGTCACTGGGCACTTTTGAGAATTTGACCAAGAGCTGTGGCAGAGATATAAAACCCAAAGAAAGGCTGATAAAAGTACAATGAGATTTTCTGTGGTCAGATTTGATAGAATAGAGCTCCATTTAGCTAAGCCTACTCTTATCACCAGCACTTCAGGGCTCTTCAATAACCATTTGTCATCAAATTTTCCCTCTGCTTTTCCTCGTCTCATTCCAAAGATTATTCTTATAAAATGCACAAAGACGAACTTGGAGCTATCGCTAGACAGATACACACATAATTATTTTCTTCTTAACATAAAATGAACCAGATTCTTTCCTCTTTAAAGTAGTTAGAAAGTTTATGGCTATGTAACAATATATCTCTTCGTACTCTTGTGCCAGAACTCCATCAAGGGGGGAGCACTGGTGTCTTCCAGCCCCATTTCAAACATCTCTATAAACCCTACGGGATCCTTTATTTTCATATTTGCCAACAACTCAAATGTATAAAGTCAGGTCAGCATCCTCCATGCTCTGCTCTCAGACTTCCTGAGCACAGATTAGTTCCTGCACTCTGACAGGCTCACAGAACAATGCGGCTCAAACCAGGGAACGTGCTCCCTCCTGAAACGTTCCACAATGGCCTCATTTCACAGCACTGGAAAAGAAGACTATAATCTGCATTAATTTGTACATGCAAATTCTTACCCCAGACGTCGGATTTAATGGAGAACTTGTTGTAGGCCAGGCTTTCTGGCGCAGTCCACTTGATGGGGAATTTTGCCCCAGCGTGGGCCGTGTATGTGTCACCCGTCATTAACCTGCTCAGGCCAAAGTCTGCCACCTTCACCAAGTGGTTCTCCCCTACAAGGCAGTTCCTGGCAGCAAGGTCCCTGAAAAAGAAAAGACAAAAAATAGGCAATGAGAAGTCTTTGCCATCTCACTTTTAGTGATAGCAAGGAAATCTGCTGTTCCCGAAGAAACCTGGGCCTGTGTGATTATTTTGATCAGAGTATTACACAGAAATTCTGTAGTTATATGCACACATGTGAGAGGGAAAGTTATTTTCCATCCTGGCTTTGTAAGACTGTCATACAAACTTTCTTTTTTTTTCAGTCTGAAGTGAGAGCTTCAAGAAGCCCCCTCACTTTCAATAAAAGCTGCCACCCTCAGGATAAAAATAATTTAAAGAAATGTCAGCGCTCAAGTTATCAATAGCTGAGGATGAGCACTGAATAAACCCAGTCTCAAAGCCCCACTTTTTGCCCACCTCTCCAACGCTTCAGTCACCCCAGCTAACACCAGCTCTTCTCCAGAACTCCTTTTCCAGTCCTTGCTCAAGCACCAGGATTAGCTCCCAGTTCTGCTCTTCCTCCTTCCAAGTGTACCACCATTCACAACACAACTCGTTCACACCATCTTTTGGCCTTTGCAAACCTGTTGTACCCTCTGCTGTCAGTACTGGCAATTTCAAAGGACTGGGCAATGAGCAAAATTAAGCTTTTCCTCTGCATTTTTTCACCTGGCTCCACCCTGGCAGGTGAGATGTGCATGTTGCATTTACCACTTCCCTGCCTTGTACCTGCTGTTTGCACCCCCAGAAATGCTTCAGGAGGATTAAGAGGTAAAGCCCAGAAGTACATCTCTCCTAATATTAGGTTTGGTTAAAACACTTTTCCAGATTATGTCATGTTGAACTAAAAATTGATTCTACCAGGAAGCTCCAGTGAGATCTTTAGATATGAGGCAGACACTGCTGTTTCTTTTGCTTGTTCTCCTCAATCAGAATAAATTTAAAAAAAAAAAAGGAAAAAATTATATCTTACTAGATGCCCATTACATTTTCACAGTGTTTTTGAATATACCTCCTTATCAATGCTGATTACTACAATGTGTATCTAAATAAAAGCTCCTCTTCATAATCAAATTCCTCCTCCTTCCTGATTCATTAAATGAGGTCAGAGCCCAGCATTTGAATCCATGGATGTGAATTGTGACAACACTCTTCAAATAATTGGGTAGGTGGCTATGGGGGTGGCTGATAAGGAAAAATGCTACTATTTATTTTAGATAAATGGGTCATCGGAAATAAGAGGAAATTAAATGAATGGCAGAGCAGACAAATGAGATTCACACAAAGCATTTTTTAAAGTTTACTTCCTGCAGGCTGAAGGGACAAAACACTTTCAACAGAGCAAATCAAAGGGTGGAAATTTTAATTGGCAGCATCATTGTTCAATTTATAGACTGATAGCAGCATTTAAACAGGCCTTTCAGGCAGCAAAGGCAATGCATGACTTAGAGGAGCACCTGGAACTTTACACACGATCTTCATGTTTGTCCCTATGAAAAAACACGTGCTAATTCCCGATTTCAGTTAATTGGGCAGGAAAGGTCACGCTACGACACCGAGAGCATCTTGTATAAAGCTCAGTGACTCTCCAGCCCTGGCACAGGATGTGTCATTATATTGCCAGGAGCCCATTTCTGCAGACGAGGAACGCGAGGCTCCAGCCATAATTGCAGCACACTTAAAGGTCAGAGTCTCTGAGACTTCTAAGACTGCAGAGATGCTTATTAAAGTGAATACACAACCTGGACAATAGCGGGAACAATCCCTACAGAGGATGGGAAACAAAGTGAACCAAACAAGAAAGAACATGGGCTAAGGCGGCGCTTGGAGGGTGGCTCTGCCGTGAGCACTCGCTCACATCCAGCAACACCAACTGTAGCTGGTTTTAATGGCTGTTAGAATCAAGGACGTAGCTTATCTGGCCCATTAAAAGCCTGTTACTTTGGGAAACATCTACATTTAAGGCCCTGGCCCAAAATATAAAAGTACAGATGTGTCTTTCACCTGCAGCTTCTTCAAAAGTATGAGAAAAACCCTGAGAGAAAACCCATCCTATGGATGGGTTAACAGACTGTGTCAGAACACAATGCACTAGTGTGTTAAATATAGAACACCAACTGCATCTCAGCCAATGCTGTGATAGCCTGAAAGGCAGGAAAATACATCAAGGGGTGTTCTGTGCTCGAGAGTCGGGGGCGCTCGTGGTCCTTCCTACCTGTGAATGAAGTTTTTCTTCTCCAGGTACTCCATGGCTGAGGAGATCTGAGTTGCCATGTACAGCAGCACCACAGCATTCACCTCCTGCCTGTTACACTCGCGCAGATAATCCAGCAGATTCCCATATGTCATGAACTCCGTGATGATGTAGAAAGGAGGTTCCCGTGTGCACACCCCTGGGGACCCACAAAAAGGTGACAATGAGTGTTTGAGAATATGACTGAATCTTCAGGTTTTGTCCTCGAGGGCAATTTGTACATCCAGAAGGTAGAAATATGGGGCTCATGGAAAGAGTGAGCTCTGCTTGGAAGTGGTTAATAGAGGGGTTTAATTTTCTGCTTCAGGCTCTGGCAAATTAAACATTAGGGAGACACGATCATTAAAAATCATGTATTACTGGTACAAATTGTGAATTTTACCAGACAATAAGTGTCTGTATTTAAAGCCTGGGCATGGTAAGCAGCTTATCTACTCCTTAACATCCATATCACTGCACAAGGGTTTAGCTCAAATCCCTCTGCTTGGTATTTATCACTTACCTAATAACTGCACCAAGTTCGGATGCTTGATCTCCTTCATTACTGCAGCTTCTTTCAAGAACTCTTCCACCTCCATGGTATCCTCCTGCAGAATAATGGCAAAGCTTTGGCAAACAGTGTGCACAAAGGAGGAACAGATTTTTGTATGAGGACACAAAAAGAACTGCAAACTGACAACATAAGCCACAGTTCTCGCAAGGTAATTTTTCCCTGTAGCCACATCACGAAGCCAGGGAGTTAGGAACATTGTAGATTTTGTATGATTTAAAAAATACATATTTTTGTCACTCTTATTCTAACTGAGCTTTCTGGGGAAAGAAAATCCATATCCTTTTTGTGAAGGGTCTCTCACAGGAACACTCAGAAGCTGAAAAGGAAAAACATGCTTGTTCTTAACAGGGAAAGAAAAGATAACATGAAATAAAAAGTACAGCAAAAGAACAAGAACGAACATAAAAGGAAGGACACAATACAATCAAATGCTTGAGAAGCTGCTGAAATGCAGGGCCACAGATTCAAGGGGCAGGAGCAAGAATCCCCCCCTCAGACAGGGAGGCACGACCGATGGCAGCCACTCGGGGATTGAAAGTCCAAGGTTTCACAGATTCATTTCTGGCATTTAGAGCCTGACCCATGACGTAACCACTGTGGGCAGACATGTCACTACCGATTTGTTGGACACCATAAAGTAACTTGGCACAGCACAAACCCAAGGAAGACAGTCTTGCTCAAAAGACATATTTTTCTGAAGCAAATATGCCCCAAATGGCCCGAAGGTCATTTCAAAGTGGTGCAAAAATACAGATCTGTTCCTAAAGCAATGTTTCTTTCTATATCCATATTTTCTTTCATTGATGGATTAATGTTGACAGGCTACATGGACAAAGTGTTTTAAGGAAGGATTGGAAAGGATTTAGTGCTGCTGGTGAGAATGATAACAGTGGGCTGCCATGGTGAGATCCAGCCAGCTCCCTGCTTTGCAGTTAGCACAGACCACATTTTTCCAACAGTTTCATTCAATCATTTACTACTCATTGCCAATTAGCTTGATTGGCAGCTGCGATTTTCTGAACACACTGTCAAAACTAATAGTCCAAAGGTCCTAGTGAGCAGGACCTTAAACTGTTCTCTTTGGCAAAGGAAACTAGGTTAACAATCCAGGTTGCAAAATTACCCTAAATACGCCTTGATCTTATTCATGCTACACAAACCCTGAAAGGTTTCTCCTCTGCATAGTTGCTCCACTGTTTGAAATCTTTTACCTCTCAGTGATCAAATTAATAGGAAGGACACATACGGAGAACCACTGTAACAATGACCTCTCTGAAAACCTGATCTTGTGCAAAGGACCAGGCTTAACTGGCTTCCAGCTTCCACTGGAAGAAATAAAACATTTCTGGCTGTACATTGTTTTCCTAGCAGAGCACAGGGCCATGCCATGGCATTAAGGGACACTAGGGTTGTGTGCTGTCTAATTTAAAGCACAGGCTTCTCTGCTGGGGAAAAAATACCAAAAAA
>VWZF01002318.1:70073-135132 GCA_013396755.1 Sclerurus mexicanus | reverse complement strand
AAAAAAAAAGGAGAGAAAAAAGAAAAAGCAGAAGCAGTCCTCATGGCTGCAGAGCCCAGGTGTGCCGTGAGAAATGTGCTGAGCTGACCAGCTCACAGCAGTTCAGCCATTAAATGCCCCCCAGGAGAACACACTGTGGCCACAGTCACGGCAGGATGAACTTGGTCCAACGCTGTGCAGGTCACAGAGCTCCGTGCCCTGTTCCTGCAGCCACCGCCTGTCTTGTGCCCCTTTCCAACATGGGGGTAAAAACAGAAATTCAGAGTGTGTCCCTTAAAAATTCTGATGTGTCCTGTGCAACTCACAGAGCTGCTAGTGATATATTTTAATGGGAGATATCTCAGCACCAAAACACTGTCTGAGGAGCAGCGTGTGCTGCTTCGATTGCCTTCCTCTAGAGTTCTGTGCCAGCCATGAGCTATGTTTAGACACTCGATAGAAAACTGAACAACAAATGGGTGTTCATAAGCATCATTATTCAAAAAGATGCTGGAAGGGCTTTATCCCCCTCCTCTCTCTCTTTTAGTCTTTCCTCCCCTTTTTCTTACGGAGATATCTGGAGTAGATGGGAAAGGAAACAAGGAAAGTCATATAAAGTTTTGAAAAATATTCTCTCAGAGGAAAACAAAATGAGTCATCTGAAGGTTTGTGCAGAAGCTGCGAAAGGCTTGTTTTCCCCAGCAGAACTGGGATATAAATGTGATTTAAAAATGTTTCCAAAAACTTTGAAGAAAGCTATAATCCCACCTGTCAGGCAGTACACTAATGGATTTAAAGAAGGGGGATTATAAATTTGCTTTTAAGGATGGTTTTAGTGTGCATAATTGTGGGTTGGAGTGTTTCTCAACTCTCCTCTTGGTTGTTCTTACACTCCCCAGTGGAACATGCTGCTCCATACTACATTATGAACCACTTTTAGTCATGTTTCATTAAATATTTATTTGATATATTTGAAACAGCCATGGTCTGTATTAAGGTTTTTCCTTTGCACAAGCAGATTTGATGGGCTAACATGCAATTTGTCTTTGTTGAGAGGTTTTAGAGAGAAGAGAATGAAAGCAAGATGAGAAGGCTGAAGGCGCCGGGAATCCTCACACTGCGACCAGCAGCAGGAAGATGTTAGAGCAAGCAGTGTTCCAGGAAGGAACTGAGCTCTCCCTAATATAAAATAGTATGTTTTGTTGAACCTGGTCACATCTCAGCTCACCTGCTCTGCAACACTCCAGAGTGATCCCGAGCAGGGACAACACTAGATGTCACTCGCTCCCTGTGCAAGCAGCACTTGGACTCCCCCGCTGGGAGCAACAGCAGGAACCTCCAGAGTACAAAGAAGGCCAAAATGAAAATACTTTCTGCAGCCATAGCAACCCAGAAGTACTGAGGCAGCCACTGCTCAGAGAGTAAGGACAAAAAATTTTCCCCAAATCAAGGAAAGGTTCTTCCCCTGACACTGAAGCATCTACACAGTTTTCCCCACTTCAAAATTTCTACTGCAAAAAAACCAAAAAGAAATAAACAAAACCCCCAGTTTTGTTTGTTTCTGCAAGACCAAACCATGTCCCTATTCGAGGAGAGAGAACATGGTGTCAAGTTCACATAAACTCCTATTAAGCAATCAAATGCAATGTGTGCAGATGGTGCCAGAAGATCTCAAGACAGTTTTATAAACATAGATGAATTAAGCAATGACCTTACGAACTCACAGAGCACTATTTGCATTTCAAGAGACAAGGAAACCAAGACACAGAAATCAGGGAGCAGAGCCAGAAGCAGAACTGATTATCCAGTTCTTCATTAAAGCCACTTATGAATTTTAATACATCTTAGCTTGGATACCCTTTTTCCTCCTCTTGTGTCTTTCAATAAGAAGCAGCTGTGAACAGCTGCTTAAGACTTCCAGGTACACAGGGAACTTGTCCTTTGGGAAAGACGCCACATAAGACAGAAAATCAAAACATGTAAAGCTTCCCTGAAGCAGAGCCTTTGAATTTTACGTTGACTCGCTCACAATCCACGATTTTCCCAAACAGACCAGCTTGTGTTGGTGTGTTCATCCGTGAACAGCTCACCTTTACCACACCCCGAGCGCGAGACATCACAGCACTATTTACTTTTCTAAGGTTTCACTCATTCTAAAGTAAAAATCATGCTGTTAACATCCTCCTTTGTTTAGATACAAGTGTTTCATGCATCACATAAACCATAGCAGGATCAAGTTCTTTCAAAATAATCTATTCCAAGCCTACAGCACACAAAGGAAAGGCCGACATCAACCCAAATGCCTAAGCAGGACTAAAGGCAGGCAGCCAGCCTGAACTCGTGCATCCTGCTGGGAATGTTACAAGATTGAGTCCTACCTTCAGAGTCTTCACGGCCACTGTGAGGTTGTACTTCTTCCAGACCCCTTCATACACCTCTCCATACTGCCCCCCGCCCAGCTTGTGCTTCATGGTGATGTCGGTTCTCTCGATCTCCCACTTGTCGTAGTTGGGGGACACGCCATAGATCGTGGGCTTGTTGCGCTTGGGAGCAGGGTAGTGCAGGGTGGTGATGAGCCCATCTGCCACGGTGGAGTGGTGGTGCACCAACTCTGCCAAGGTGTTGAAGCGGCTCTCTGAAGACACGTACAGCTGGGAACCAGAAGGGGAAAGCTCGTTCAGGTTTGTACGTTGTGGTGCTTGCACGTAGAAAGTACACCACAAAACTGTGAAAGCCAAGTGTTGCGTTGCTTCTACTCAAGCTGCAAGGACTGTGGGCTCCACAAGGTCTGTAACCAGCTCCGGAGCCCAGACCAGTCACTGCTCACATGGGAAAAGCATCGATTCAGGAGAAAATACATGCATTTTGCCAAAACAAAAAGGCAGGAATGACTGCAAATAGCACCAGACTGACATGCCCTTGCTTGAGATGTCTCTTTTCAAAAAGGTAGGCAGTAAAAGATTGTGGGACATCTCCTGGAGAGTAGGGGGTTCTCAGCCTCAGTGTCTCAATTTCATTATTACTACCTGGGTTAGACATTTTCTCCTGCCTAAATTCCCCTTGAAGTGTCATTGGCAAAATGGAAGTTTCCCTGCTTTTGCCTAAGCTTCTGCAGAGCATTAGCATGAAGTCAGGGAGCTGGTCTGCTCCATCCCTGTGATGGGCACTGATCGATAACACGGAAGTAAAATCATTACCACTGAATGAAAACCTGCTGCAAGGCATGATAACCCATATTTGTTACCTTCTTAACATTTATACAGAAGATCCATTTTAAGCCGAAAATCCTACTAAAGATAACAGACAAGTGACTCCCTCCCACCAGAGCTGTGTATCTCCAATTTTCATCTGTGAAAGTCTTCTGCCAGGCAAAGTGACAAAAGCTAGGAATTCAATTATTTGAAAAGTGATGCTGGTTACACCTAAAGGAGAGGGGGTAATCTTTGTATCAGAGTGCACTTTCCATCATAGTCCAGCCTACCTGGACACAGAAGATGGAAGAGCTTCATTTCTCACAAAGGACCAAGGTCTGGCAGGGGACAAACTCACAAGAAGAGCAGCACCACCTTGGCCACCCAAATCTCTGTCCAGTCCACACACCATTCCTACTGCTCATATCACGTGCCAATAGTTATGATCAAACTTCCCAAATGCCTCTGACTCTCTGGATAGGCACTCAACAGTTTCTGTGTGTGCAGTGGCCATCTGTCTGGGATTTTGGAAGGCTGGGAAGTTGATGGGGCTTGCCAGGCGTTCAAAAATCCCAGACTTAGGGTCAAATTCTGCTTCTTCCACCTAGACAGAATCTTTGTATGGACAAAGAAAAGGCACAAACCCAAATACGCTGAAGCACACGGGAGCACAGGCACTACATGCAAGAAAAGGTGAGTGAAAAGAGTTGTATCACTCAAGAAAGTCGGAATGATAGATCAAAGTGCCTCGACCCCTCACCATTCTGCTTGCCCAACCCCCTGCTTAGGTTTATAAGGATGAGACACAAATTTATGCATGTCCAGTAACTATTATGGTCAGAATTGGCAAAAGCTGCTGAGCTATGTGTGTCACGGACTTATTTGGAAGAGCTGCAGAAAGGTAAAATGTTCAGCTCGGGCACACTGTAACCCAGAAAGGGGAAAACAAACACAGTAACTAGTGACCTTGCAGATCAGTCACAGGTTGGACTGCAAGGTACAGGGAGGCCATTGGCTTTCCAGCTATGGCCTTTGTAACACAGCCCAGCGTGGAGAAATCTACATGCCCTTCACCCTTTTCTTTTGCTACGGATGCTGATAAAAAAGCTCCTAGGGAAACTTTAACTCTAGAAAATACAGGCATCTTCCTGGGGAGCATGTTCACAACCCTCTACCAAAATGAGGTGGATACTGTTTTGGTAAAGTAAGCGGACCAAATCTCATTTCAACACCATGGCTAAAAAAATCCCCCAAACAAAAAAAAACAAACCTCTAAAATCCCCCAACACTTCTCATGGTTAATGAGGTGAAATCACCTTAATAACAGATGTTCTGAGAACAGAAAAGTGACAACGTAAGAGGCTTTCACAGCTGCTTGGTGCAAGCAACCAAGCATTAGCCAGTACAACCACAATTTAAAACAAGCCATGCCTGTTTGAGAATGACTTGAAGCACTTGCAGTGGTATGAGCAGTTCGCATGTTACACCAAGGATTAAAATCTAAAAATATGGATGTAGAAAAAGCTGAACTCCAGGATTACTTGGAAGTATTAGAGAAGCATGGAGAAGGAAGCTGGGCATGGTTTTATGACAGCTTGTATCTCATGAGAATTAGAGATATCTGTATTTAGTGTGACAGATTATGTGATCTTGTTATAGAAAGAGAAAAAGCTAAATAAATAGCCAAAGGTTTCAGAGAAAACCTGCATCAGGACGGAGAACAGAACAGGAGTGCCCTGTCCAGGCCACAGGACAACACTCCTCACCTTAACACACATGAGGTTTTCCATTTACATTAAAAAACCACATCCACTCCTAAATGTGCTCATTCTGTAGGCAGGATTTTTCTAACTCATAACATCCAACACTGACTCCTGAAGACCTCATTTCCCATCAGCACTACTGGAACTCTGAGTGACAGTGTGTTCAAAGCTTTATCAGGAATTTGAAGCATGTGCCACAAGATGAAGCCAGGAGCAGCTATGAATGACAGCAACACAGCACCAATGCAGCCCCACGAGCTGGATACACAACAGCTACTCACTGCAACCTCCCTTCTCTGCTGACCCCCATCACCAAGCCTTAACTCCAGCTGTTTGCCGAGTAATTTCCCCCCAAAAAACCATCTGCTGCTCCTAACAGTACTCTCACAGAGATGACAGACCCAGCAACTGAGGTTTCATAGGGACTCACACAGTTTGCTTCCCGGCTGCGCTGTTGACATATTATTTGGTCAACTTCTGCATATCATACAAAACATAATACTGCTCCTGTTCCACTGGGCTCTGCTTGCACAAATGGGCTGCTCATTCGCAGCTTCTGCCACCAGAACTCATCTCTATTTCCTGGCTGGGGCATTTCATAAGGGTGGTTAAACTGGCCCATGCAAACCTCAGGACATCCTGAGCATGATAGGATTCCCCCTCCACACTCGGCAGACAAAATTGAACATCCACACAAAAACGTCCATGAAGGTCCCTGATAAAGGAACGAATCTGCATCTAGTTCAGCCACCGGAGGCTACAAGAGATTCAAGCAGGACATGAATCCTGCTGCCTTAATGCTGAGGACAGCAGGATTTGAAGAACTGGCCGGGCAAGGCTGTTTATTCAGTTGGTTACTCAATAGGAGGCTTTGCCTCAAGTACTATCAAGTCAGGAAAACCAAGTCCTCTGTACCACGGAAGTGGTTTACCAGATGACTGGCTGAACTGTGCCACTTAAATCAAGAAAGCTCACTTTTAATACCTTCCTTAAAAAAAAAAAACAACCAACAAAACAAAACATTAAGAGGTGGTCCGGAAGAATATGACCCATTAAAATGGGAAATAAAGTAAAAGTTCCCTGAGGAGTTTTTCTTAAGTACACATTCCATATCACCAGTACTAAAATTAAGACATACAAACCTCTGATCTCTTCCTAGTCCCTTCGTTTTTCCTCCAGGCAAAAGCCTGGGTGAGATTGGGCAACGCAGGACGCACCACCACACTGAGCAGCAGCAGCTCCACACATCCCTCTAATGCCCCTCTCTCCCAAAGCGTTTTCTCTCCGGCACAGGATATGATCCCATTCATCCTTACTCCAGCACTTGCAGATACTAAATTCCCTGGACAGGCTGACTAATGATACAGCAGGCTGGGAAGGCCCCAGGTGCTCAGGGCAGTGAAGGTAAGAGCTTTCCTTCAGCACAGCCACGCTCTGCTGCGAAGCCGGTAATCGAGAGCGACACGAGCAGCTCGGGGCAGGAACCCGCTCCAGCAGGCTCCGTTTTGCAGAGGGACAAACAGGGATAGTGGCTGTTTCTCCCCCCAGCTCCTCAGCTTTGACAGGCAGGGACAGGGTGCTGGAAGAGCCCGGTGTTCCCCAGCCCAGCAGCAGAGCGGGCAGCACATCTGGTTCTAAGCTGTCGCAATTCACTGCCTGGCTCGTTAACGCAAATTGAAAATGATGGGGTTTAATACTGCAGCACATGATGCATGGAGATGGCAAACTGCCCCTTCTGCAGGGATGCTGGCACTTGGCACAGCATCAGGAGGACTGTGATACCCTTCACTTGCCCCTGCACGCAGAGGTGAAGCCCAAACGCCTCAGCTCTCAGCCACTGCTGCTGCTCAATTTTGTAATTTTCCAGCCACCAAGAGCTGCAGTGAATTGCTCCGACCTGCACCTTTCCTCAAAAACACCAATTCAAGCAACTTCATGGAAAATGAACAGTTAACCTGGATAATACAGACCTGAATGGATTATTGTAGCTCTGCAGGACTGTTTTTCTGGGATAAAAACAGCTCTGCTGGGATGAAAGCCCTCACATGCCAAACCCTTTTACAGCTCAAATGGAGAACATGTGCTATCTCCTCATGGACACGTGTTTATTTACACCAACCAAAGGAGGCTTCGGTTCAAAACATTCACATGTGAACACTGCTCATCTGCCAGCATCTATGGGGATAGAAGGAATATCAGCTACAGAGACAGGAGGAGGAACAATATTCCAGATTGCCAAGTAGTCCTTCAAGTAAGCTGCATGACAGCACTTCAAAGTGCCGAGGCTGACCACAGACTGTGTCTACATGGGAGGCAAAAGGAAGAACCAAAGCACTGTAACTTGGAAATACATTGCCTTAAATAACATGGTGAGAATTGTCTCAATTACAACCTGTTTGCTAAAGCAGGCAAAAATTATTTCATCACTGAATAAAATCTGTGTATCTTACAAAAGGTTTTGGAGTGATCTGATGAGTAAGAAACAAGATGTACTGGTTCCCTAGGTTTTCATACTAAAGATTTTGCTGGCAGCATTGATCTAAGAAGAGTAAAGCTCTCTCAGGACAAGGGAAAATTTGGCACAGTGGGCCACTACTATGCTGGAGTATTTTTATTTTTTTCTTTTGAAGTAATTTAATGGCACAGAATCTGTCATCTATCAGATGCTGGCAAGAAGAGCCCCAGCAGCCATGCTCCAGACCCACACTTCAAATTCTGCACAGGATCTAAAGAGACATCGCTTAAAATAGATTTCTTAAAAAATAACATTTTCCGAAATCCAACGCCAGTAGAAATGTTTTCATGAAATTCAAACAAAAATCTGTGGAAAACTACACTTTTATGCTAACATTTCTTTGCAGCACCCACAAAGCACAGCATTGCAACACTGCTACAGCACACAATAATCTAGGGAAAAAATGAAGGAACTAGGGACAACAGCCCATATAAAAGTGAAAGTGCCTACCCGTCTCCAATGATCACGCTGAAATACTGTAGAGAAATCAAAACAGTGGTTAAAAATACTGCAGAATAGCTCAAAAAGCACTGTTCCCAATATTTACAGGACTATTAGCAACAGGTGCTGACTTTTCTGATTTGGAGGTCAAAGAGATTCTCTTTTGAACATAAGAATCTCTTATTAATGACCTCTATTACATTCAGATCTGACGTAAACTAGTATCTTGTACCTTAGAGTGTTTCACTGCTGAGCTTTATTATATCACAATTTGCTAAAGGAGTAAAGCTGTTTCGCCTTGTCAGAATCTCAGAGTTTACTGTAACTGCAGATGATGAACTGGTGCTCAGGGTTCAGAACTGCTCAGTTCAATTGCCACTGCTTCACCTTGTGCAGCCAGTGGACAAAAGCATCCCAGCAAGGTTTCCCCTCGCGGTTTGGATGCCCTGGAGCCTACCTTGCCGTCGGAAGCAGTGTTGATTCTGTAGTGGTACACCCTTCCTTCGTATCGCAGGGAGATGGATCTCTGGCCCGGGCTGCTCTCGCTCTCCCGCACCAGGAAGCTCCCGTTGATCCCGCTGCTCAGGAGGTACTCGGCAGCGTTCCGGGACACTGGCCCATGATACCAGGAGTGCTTCTCCAAACTGTTCACCGGGGTGATGTAGTTGCTGGGGACCCAGCCCTGTCCGTTCTTTGTCTGGGCCTCGCACCACTCCCCATTGTGATTGTAGCCCAGGACACGGAGCTTTTCACCTTAGAAAACAGAAAACGGATTTACACAGGGCAAACCTGGGAGCTGAGGACAAAGAGAGGTTCTTTCTGGCTAACAGATCACTAGTAATCTCCTAGAAGAATAGGTATCTGACTCAGCAGGGAGCATGTGTTTCTCTTCAAGCTTGAGTGGACCCCTCCAAGCCAAATAAAGTCACATGCTTCAGGAGTTTTTCAGGCTCTCGTGCAGTTCTGTACCAGCTCCGATAGTGCTTGAGTTTAAAAACAGAATCCAGCAAATTTTATGAGTTGGTTTGATGGAGCCAAGAGAGAACTGGAGTGGATAAACAATAAAAAAATAATTTCAATTAGGAGGGTAAGTAGATGTGACTTGGAGTACATGTAGTGTTTTCTTACTCAGTCCTTCTGGTTCTTATATCTGTACAGTCATTTTTCATACAGGGACTATGTTTTGGAGAATTATGAAAATAGAGGCCAACCTCCAAAATCAGTTTAGTTTAATTTCACAGTTCAATTTCTTGCTCCTAAGGGAGACTTTGGTTTTGATAAACAGCTTCTTGTCCAATGCAAAAACCCAAAAAAATACAGTTTTCACCTTTAAAAAGGTTAGGACAAGAATTCCCACAGTGAAAAAAAAAATCCATAGGGTTCAGTGTATAACTCAGTTATTTTACAGTGACTTTTCCTCCTATGCCTTGTCACACATCCCCAGTGCCGTTCTGCCCAGCAACCTTACCTTTAGTTATGCTGAGAGTGTTGTCCCCACTCGCCACAAAATCATACAGTGCAACAAAGAGATGGGGGTCATTTTCACTAGGACAGGACAGAAGGTTTTCCTTGGAGTTCCAGCGAGCTGCTTCGCTCAGACCTTGGGGCTCAAAGTCTGACACTACTGGTCTCTGAAGGGCTTCTGGAGGAGAGAAAGTGAAAGGAAAAAAAGCAGGTTCATTTTGGCTGATAAAAGCCATCTGGCCAACCTACATGCTGACTTTCTAATTTGCATCGTTTCTTGACGCGTGTGCTCCTCACGCATCAGAGGATAGATATGGACAGCTCTTCAGTGCAGCTCTCCTGCCACACAGGCAGGACACTCTTGTTCCAGAGCTGTCTCTCAGCCTTCCCAGAGCCCCCAGTTCCCACCTCCCAAGACACAGAAGGAGAAGGAAAGTCCCTCTCCCTCCAGAAAATGCAGCTCACGTAGGCTGTTTGCTGCCTGTAAATCCTTTGGCTCACACCTAACTGCTGGAATGGTTAGATGTGAAAACAAACCCAAGACCTTTAAAAGGTAAATCCCTTAATTATCCTATAAATGAAACGGCCAGAACGTGCAGCACAGAGAGCCAGGCAGGGTGAGACTTATAAGACATGGTATTTAAGGAGTTAGGCATTTCTGTTCTACACAGTATTTTTAACCATTTTCTTCTCATTTGAGGACTTTTTTGTTGCCTTCTCTTAAAACCAGAGCACAGCAGAGAGCACAGTGCACCCAATGAGCTGCCTGTATTTTTAGGAACCCTGAGACACGTCCAGAGAAAGAGATTCCTAAAAACTGAGCTACTAAGGTGAGCAAAAACCAACACCCAGAGTGTTTTGTACACTGCAGCACATCAAGCATGTAACATTTCTGTGACGATCAGGCAACTTCAAGTACAACAGGGCATTTTACTGCAGTTGCTCCTGCCCTCTGGAATGAAGAGTTTGGGGCAGTGATGCTCCAAGGAGTTGCACCCCCTCACTCTTACATGCCACCCCCAGATATCGTGGCAGCCCCATGTGTGACCGTGCCAGCACAAACCCAGGACAATAAGTTGTGAAACTCGTGTTGTTTGAAGGCTCATTTTCCATCTGTGTGAGTTTGTTGAGCGAGGTCACAGCACTGCACACAAACCATTGCGTCAGTGCAGCTCCGGGGACAGGAAACACGGCACCGTCACATCAGTCCCTTACGCCACCAAACTGCTCTTCATTACACAGCATCAGCCCCGGCCTGCAGAATCCCTCCTCTGCACCAGCAAACACGGCAGGGCTTTGGAGGGAGAAATCCCAGGCCAAGGGCTTCCTAAATTATCAGGTCACCCGGAAGCACAGCTCTGTCTTCATACTTGCAATACTCAACTAGCCCTGGGCTGTTGTATAGATGCAATCGCATCAAAATATGGTTATAACACTATTGTTTGTACAGCCTGGAAATCCAATATAAGCTGCACCACTAAGCCAGTGAAACTGATACAACTGACACCGGAAAACGTATGAAAGTCAAGTGTGGACTGGGCCAGGTCCAAAATACATTTCCCAATGGAGAAATGCTAAAAAAACCCAAGCTTCCAACCCTACAAATGCTAACAATACACATTATTTTCTAGGCTTTGGTGGTGTAAGTGCCACTATTCACTCACAGACAAGCTGGCGTCCTCCATGTGTTGGTCAGGTCACCACTGGTAAAGGCTCTCTGGGTGGTTATTTATATACATGAGTACTACTGTGTTCTTTGGAAAATGTAGTATTATATATGTGAGCAAAACAGCAAATATAGACACTGCTGAGCCTGTTTTCCCAGCCAAAGCGTATCTACAGGGAGATACATTTTTAAAAGTGAAATAATTCCACTTTCTAAACTATTCCACAGAAAGAAAAAGTGGTGGTGTGTTGGGTGGCTTTTTTTAAAGCACCTTGACATCCTTGCCTCCCTCTCCTGTGTGTCCTGCAGGAGAATATTTTTTGATAGCCTGAGTTTGTTTGAAGAGGGACAATGAATAAAGAAGAACAAAATCCACTTTAAGAATAAGCTATAATCATTTCACCATGAAAACGCTTTGATCCTGTCAAGCCCATTAAGCTCCCTTATCAAACACAGGGTGCTGCAGTGACTGGAGATACTCCAAGGAGTTACACCATCAGTAAACACCTGGAACTGACAGACAGCAGAGCTGCAAGTAGCAGATGCACCGCCTCAGTGAAGAGCGACACCGTGATGCTCTCCCCCAAATTTGGTACAAACCAGCACACGGTGCTCCGTGGGATGGACTGTGACCTCTGTTAGGGAGGAAAATGCCTCACACATGGGGCACTGATCTGACAGGAAGGCAGGAAATCCAAGGCAGGCTCCCTTCCAACTCCAGCGCGATCACAGCCCAGCGAAGGATGGCTCATGCACAGCCACGGATGGGGATGAGGGAGGAAAGCCAAGCGCTCTGCAAGAATCCTTCCCTCATGCCCAGGGACACTGGGACTGACTCATTACACACGGATGCCAAGGTATGCACTACGATTCATCCGTGAGACAACACTGTGCCGAACGCCAACAACACCCACAGGCTGCAGTGTGAAAGTCAGGGAAGGCTGGCTTTGCTCGATGACATTGCTACACACACTGACTCAGTGATAATGCCTGCAAACTCAAGGACCAACAAGAGCAAAGGCTGTTAACTACACGTATGAGAATTTGCTACTCTGGAAAACCACAGCAGTGGCCCAGTGAATACACAGGATGCTCATACCCTGTGTATCCCACAGTTTGACCCCACCATGCAGCCACCAGCACCCCAATGTAGGTACATGATGAGTATGAACCCTGCTGTGTCAGACAGCACGACTGGGAGATTCCAGACCCAAATCCTGGCTTGGGTGGGGCTGGTATTTTCAGAGAGTAGATCCCCAAGTCAGGAACTGGGGTGGGGAAGGCAGTGAATGAGAGGATGGGCGGCCAGAAAGCGGGGATGAGGCCCTGAGTCAACAAGGAGAAGAGCATAAAGGAAAGAGCAGAGTTGTGGTGACCCGAGTGTAGCAAAAGCTTGATAGACCGTGACAAAATACACTTTTAAAGGTCTGGGCCCCAAGAGGAGGCTGTCAGCAGACTGAGGACACAAAACCATGAAGCGAGAGAAGCAGACAGGACATGTCCATCTGGGAGCCACGTACAGCCGGCTGTCAGCAGCATTTATCCCTCCGAGCGATTCTCTAGTAAATTTGCCCAGACATTCCAGTCCTTCAGAGCAGGGAATTAGACATTGCTGTTCATACTTATTGAGGGTCTTTTACAGCAGCTTCTTTGCCTCCAACTGTTGGTTTTAACTACAATTTTACAGCACTTTTGAGCTCTTCAGTGGGCCAGATTCCTCCTAATAAATCAGCCTGACTGCTACACCTACAGGAGGCCATCCTGGCACGGCGATGGGGCAGGAAGCAAGTGCAGTTCAATCTGTTATCCCTGCGCTGTCATTCCTTCTGTACATCCACTTTGTCTTGTGCTGCATCCCAGCAAGACTGCCATTTATTACTCTGATGACTCAGTGCTCTGGATAACACCTGGATTCCTGGTAGGAGTCCCGAGGCAGCACTGTAATTCAGTTCTCCACTAACACCAACTAAATGATGACTTTTAATTAAAAGCGGGGCAGACTGTGACATAAGACAACAGCAGCTTATATTTTGAGGCATTAGCCATAAGAATGTCATCATTTCCCTCCTAAATTTTTTGCCAGGAGATATTTATGCTTGCACACTAAAAATTTTCCTAAGTTTAACTATCTCCTGCTCGTTACTGTTTATGCAAAGCTATGAATCATTGTTAGGGGCTGTGAAAGAAGTTCTCAGATATGAATAATTCTGGTCTAGATCAACACAAGCAAATTTCCTTCCCAGTGTAAGGGAAGGGTTGGGAAAAAAGGCAGGAGCACAGAATTACACTCGGCTCCTCCACAGCTGACTGCAAGGCAGTCCCGAGGGAAGGAGGAGACCTCCTGTCTCCCTACAAAACAAACATCCTGTGGGCTTACAAACTGTGCTGGCATTTTTTCCGCAAGGTTTGTAGAGCGAGGGAGCACAGAATACATCTAGTAATCCCACTGGAGGTACAGCACATGCCACCTAATCCTTCTCCCTTCTCTACATTTCCCATACTCTTCCCCTGCAAGAAATTGTGATAAATGGCAGAATAGTTATGGAGATTTAATACATCCAAATGTTCCCAACTTTGAGCACTCTGATGGAGCAGCTGCCTCTCTGTTTCAAGTATTTCCTTAGTGGCCCTCATGGATTCCCTATGCCTGATGGAATATGGATTTAAAAATAAAATAAAAAAAAAATATGTAAACCAGATCTTTCCAAAAGAGAAGGAAGGATTCATGATTTATTTCAGGCTCATCCCTTAGTGAGATCAGGCTCAGACTCTCCAGTCACCCACTGTACAGCCCAGGCCACAGAACTCTCTGCCCCAAAGGTTGTCATTGGTGCTTCTGCTCTTGGCTGACACTTGAAAAGTCCAGATTCTCACATCCAGCATGAGGACAAATATCACTTTTTAAACACTGAGTATTTCTATATGGAGATGAAGGAGTGCAGAAACAGATCCAGCCCCATTCCCTGTGCTGGGCCAGTCTCCCCAGCTGTGCTGTCCTATTTCCCCTCCCAGTGAGGCACCTTCCATCTGCAGACAGGCTGTGCTCCCTCCCACATGGACACCGGGAATCTCTAGGATTCTCCAGGAATCACCAAGTCTCCTGAATGCCAACACGAGGGAACAAGGACACCCATGATGTCCATGGCACCAATGGCTCCTGCTGCATTGCCTGTGCTCAAACAAGCCCTCACCACCAACTACAGTGTCGGATCTTGTCTAACACTGAGTTCCCCTGGTGATGTGGTGCCTTCCCCTCCTTCTGGTTCTGTCGTCATCAAACACATCTGTTGCTGCTTTTTGTTTTGTTGTGGGTTGTTTTGTTGGTTTTTTCTGGAAGTTCACTCTTACACAGACCTGTAGGTTCCACTTGAGCTCATTCACTGAGTTTATTCCATGTACAACCCTTTAGTGACATGGCAAACAACATCCTTCCCCAGCCAACTAATCACAGTTGTGGATGGATGTAGTGGAATAGGGCATAGGGCAGAAATTTAGATTTTATTCTCAAATGTGCTACTATGCTGCATCCTGACCTTAGACAATAAACTCTGGGAGAGGAAGGGGAAAGAGTAATCAGATTCAACTGAACTCCAGCAACACTTTAGTATTTCTGACAACTTCACCTTTACAAATTTTTGTTTTGGTTTCCTTATTAAGGGAAGAAAAGTATTGAAGTGTGTCCCTTTCTGAGCCTGGGCAGGGAAAGTACCGAGCAAGAACGACCAAAATTTACTGTTATATCCCCCTGTTTCAGTAAGCAGCCCCACAGACTGCTCGGAAAGGGATTGCCATGACTGCAGATGATCAGTTTTAAGTCTGAAAACAGTTACAGCTTTTCCCAGGAAATGATAATCCTTTCCTCACCATATCCCATGAGAAATGGCAGCAAGCACCATCAGCCAGATTTTTAAATAAGGAAGGGACAGGCAAGAACCACTGGAACAAGCACATAACTATCAAGCCATCACAAAGCCAGAAATGTGTTTAACAGCAAGAAGTCTACCAAGTGAGGCAGCAACTCCAGCTTATTGCATTTGCTCTTCCTAACAGGAGGACCAAAGCCCTCCCTGCTGATCCCAGTGACACCCTGGCAGGATGAGTTGCTGCGTTGCTGATTTGGGTCTGGCTCAATACGTGCACAAATGCATTCAAAAAAAACCCCTTTCCAGGAACAAGGCAATGGCTACAGGCTGCTGCTCCCCCCCCAGGCTCGTCTATTCTGCTGTAACAAGACACTCTAAAAAAAAAAAAAATTTAGAAAAAAAAAAGAAAAAGGAGACAGAGCCAGTCTGACAGCTGGCAGGACAGGACTCATTTCAGTTAGAAAACAAAAGGACTTTACTAGTGTCCCCAAAATGGTTTTTAAACTTCACAGTGAACACTGACAGGTTTTAAACAAGGCTTCTGCCTTTCAGTGGTTGAGCCAAGCCCAAAAAGGCAGCAAGAGTAATTCAGCCCCTATTTGGGACATGGACACGTTCTGTTTCCCTGATCAGATTGGCAGCAGTACTCGCTGTGCCTCTTCCCCTCTATACTCTTTACCCTTTCTTGGTGTGAAGTGGGTGAGGAATTATTCACTTTGGCAAAAGCAGAAAGGAGAGAGCAGATGACAGAAATTCAGATCTGTCACATTTTAAAACAATATTTACTAGTGGGAATAGAAATGAGGGCAACAAAAATGCTCAGCTCAAACATCAATATGAAAACTCAGTCATCATTAGAACCAGTTGAAACTTATTTTTGATGATGTTAAGAAACGATTGCAGCTTTTTCAGGGAGCAGAACAGACTGCCCGTGCACAGCAGCACACACAGCCGTGGGCCACAGCACCTGCCAGCCCTCCACACCACCACAAAGAGGATCCACAAATAACCCTCATTCCTGCAAACTAACAGAGCATAGAGGCCTTTCAGTAGGGACCACCATGAAAAGAAAACCACATTTCTGATCACTTGGTCAACAGACATGTACACCTACACCTACACATATGCCTGACACTAAATCAGCCTTACACCAAACACAGACACAGAACAGTATTCTCAAAGAGTGCGTTTAAAAACACAACAAGCAGACTTGATTTTGTTACATCCCATGCTATTCATTGACCAGGCACCCTTATGTTCTTATTAACATGTGGAAAACAAAATAAGAAATCAAATCAAGTAAAATTTCATCCACCCTCCTGGCTGCAACTGGTTTTCCAAACACCTAACAGATTTTAGTCCTTTAAGCAGTTATGTTTAAGGTTTCCTAAACTACTGTAGTAAACAAACTTTCAGCTTTGTCCTGAACAGCTTCCCATACAACTAAGGTATCAGGAGCAAAGTTAAAACCTCCAGTGATACCACCATCATCTCCTTAATCCTTTCAGAAGCTTCACAGAGGCTGTGGGACACCCGTGGGAATGGACTGGCCACCACACACTGCTCAAAGGGATCCAGGAGCAATGATCCGTAGTTTCTGACCCTGGACACAAAACTGTCCCTTTCTCATGATCTGCCAAGCTTCAGTGGTTTCTATCAAAATTGACAAACCCCCATGTAAAAATTTGTTACCTTCTCAAGGGCAACACAAGCAAATGGTTTTCGCTCGTGCCCTTGGAGTTCAGGGGTT
This sequence comes from Sclerurus mexicanus, assembly GCA_013396755.1. Classification (NCBI taxonomy): domain Eukaryota; kingdom Metazoa; phylum Chordata; class Aves; order Passeriformes; family Furnariidae; genus Sclerurus; species Sclerurus mexicanus. The sequence continues at coordinate 118,500 of VWZF01002318.1, read as the reverse complement.
TGGGACAAGCCACCACCACTCTTTTGAAAGAGCCCTCAACAGCACTTTCAACCTCATAATAATTTTAATAAGAAAGCCACCCAGGAATACCACATGGGGACCTTCAGCTTTAGAAAAGAGTAATAGAAAATCCCACTTTTTTAATTTTTTTTTTCTTTTCCCTACCAGATGAGTACAGATTCTCACTTCTTACCATGCTTTCCAGGAGCTCCCCAGCTGATGAAGGGGGTCCTGGGTAGCCTATGTCCTAACTGCCTGTCACATTATGGGTCGCAGTTGCCACTTTTATTCACCTTTAACACGCCACTCAGCTCTGCCCCATGCTGAGCTGAGAAGTGAGACCGGAGCTACTTTGAGAGAAGACCATTTAAAAGCTCAACGCTCATTTCCCATCCATTATTTAAAAAAAAATAATAAATATGCAACAACAGTCTCAGGGAAGCAAAAGGCGAAAATATTACAATATTAATCGTGTTAATGATTACACTCTTAAGTCTCACTGGCTATATGGCCGAGTCAAACTATGTTCTAATCCTATTATGCAACTGCATTGCAAAGGGGGGAGCGGGGGGGGAAGTGGTTGTAATGAACACAAAAGAGAAAACTTGCAAAAACAGCCGGGGTAACACCCTTGTAACATCATCCTTCAGCATTCATTTGTGCAGGGAAGAAAGGCCCCAGATGCTCTGCCTGTTCTCCCAGGGCTGTGTTGAAAGATCCATGGGCACGGAGAGGAGGCCAAGCACAGCTTGGAGCTCCTTCTCCACACACAAACTGAGCAATACCAGAGGCAGGGGACACAGACAGAAGTTTTTTAGACTTTAAAGATCACAGAAGAACTCAGCTGCATAAAAAGATCAAAATTACTCATATGCATCTGCCCTCTGGCTTCTGAAACTTTAAAAAAACAAAGAAAAAAAATCCTCTGGAAACTGTTGCTTGACTTTAGAGAACAGAAAATTCTCCAGAGCCACTAAATGCACTCGATAAATACAGACTCTTGATCCAAAACGTCTTCAAGCGAGTTTGCCACGTGCAGCCATTTGTAGATTTTGGGATTCCTAACCTATGAATTTCCGAGGGTCGTTTCTGCACTGAATATCTGAGAGCTGAGCAACAGCGCCTTGCGATAGGCCCCTGGAAATCAGCTGCTGCCTTTCATGCCTCTGATTTGATGAGTTAGCACGGTCCTCCTGGCATGTGGATTATTTTCACTGAAGCAACATCCAGCAACACAAAAGAAGTTGAAGGAGCCTGGACGGCCCAGGCTGGGGCTGGATGGGGGGGACATGTAATGCTGCTCCACAAGTGGGGTGTGAAGATCTTGTTTGAGGTCACACCAAGCAAGACCTCCCCCCCAAAATCCCCCCACCCAGCTCGGTGCCTCAGTCGCCCTGACTTTCCATCCGAACTAGTTGAGTCCATGTGTTTAACAACTCATTGTCTACAAGAAACCCTGGGTGTGACTCAAAAATCACTTTTTATAAGCAAACATGTGAGAAAATTCAGCTCAACGAATGCCCGTGGAAGAGAAACTTAGAAGGGGATAACCAAAATGAACTAAGGCATTATGCATTAACACATGCTGAAAATATTTTACAGATGGACTCATCTAAATTTTCTTCTTGAGCCTGGAGCTGGGTTTTTTCACATCCATAATAAGGGGTATCTTCCCTCCGAAGAAAAAATAAATAATGAAGCTGAGGCCTGAAGATACGGATTTGTTTATGGGCTCGGCAATAAGATTACTTGACATTTTACAACCATAAATGGTAGAGCCGCGCTCCCTCTGTATAACTGCACTTAATGAAAGGCACCTGGGTCTGCACGCCACCGACACCGCTCGGCTCCTTCACCCCCACACCCCAAAGCCCTGCCTGAGCCGGGCCAGGACCAAACACCTCCCCAAACCCGGCCCCAACTTCCAAGAGAGGGACGTAACTCGGTGGTGGCATTGGGTTGTGCCCCTCTGGGAGCACGACCCCAACGCCAGCCCCTTTGGGTACTCACCTTCCAGGTAGCAGCTGGAGGAGGAGGAAAGCCCCTTCTTCGATTTGCAACCCACCAATTTCAAGCAAATCTCCAACATTTTCATTTGTTAGAGTTTGGCTTCGGCTGTCTGGTTTCTCTTCCACCCCCCTCCACCTCCTTCAGCTTCTCCTCGCACTGTGGGATTATCCTTTAAAAGTCTAAAAGAAAGTCTAAAAAGATCCGGTAGGAGTCTGAAAAAGTCCAGGAGAAGCCTAAAACAAAATATCCACAAAAAGCCGACGAAATCCAGCGCTCTGAAAAGCATTACAAGGGCGAGCCGGAGAGGCGGAAAATCCAGGGGCCCCGCGTCTCCTCTCCCGGGGAGTTAACTCCAGCCATCTTCCCTCCTTCCCAACTCTTTTGGCGGGAGACGGAGGAGGAGGGGAAAAAAAATTTAAAAAAAAAAGAGAAAGGAAAAAAAGAAAAGAAGAAAGAAGACGAAAGGAGAGCCAAGCAAGTTGGGCAGAGTCAGTCGTGCCGGCCGAGCGCTGGGAGCTGGGGCTCCGCTGCCAACAAAGGGCCCCTCAGCCACCGCCGGCCTCCATGACATCAGGCAGCCAGCAACGCCCTCGCTCCTTAACCTCCTCCTGCCTGCGCCTCTCCCGGCGCCACGGAGGCCAGCGGGAAAACCAACAGGTTTCCCCCCTCCTGGGAGAGCCCCTGCTCGGCTTGGGAAGGAGGGGAGAGGTGGGATGAAGGAGCGAAGCTGCCGCGCCGGCGTTTGGCGCTTGGTGGTTGCGCCAAGCCAAGTGTGGGCGATGGGCAAAGTCTTCAGAGCGCGTCATTTCACAGCGGATTAAGGGGCTGCTCCAACGCCGCGCCTGGGAACGGGGAGAAGCAACCCAGGAGCGATGCCCATTTGTAACCCCGGCACACAAAACCGGCGGGAGAGCCGGAGCTCCTTCCCAGGGATCCTGCCTTAGCATCTCCGTGCTAATTGCAGGCGAAGGCACTCAGGTTTCAGCTGAGCTGCACAAGCGGGATGCTGCAGAAAGTTTTCACTCTCCCGCTGTCTACTCTTCTTTTTCCCTGCAAAACGTGCCCTTCCTTCCCCTGCGGGTTTCTCAAGGCTATGCTTTAATTAGTGCTCCCTGGTTTTGCTATTTTTTTTTTACAGATTATTTTCCAGCGCTATTGTGTGTGTCCTTTTAAAACAACCATCGCTTTTGTTATATATATATATATATATGTTTACGTACCTATCTCTAAAGGAGATAGTAAATTAAGTGCGCGCACAAGTGCAATTTTTGCACTCAGAAATCCCCTTTCATTTCCCAGACCTCGGGGTGCTTTTGCTGCTCGGAGCATGAGGTGCTCAAGGCTGCCGAGCTCATCAGGGGTGCAAAGCAGAGAGGCTGGAGGAAAGGGCCGGGGCAGCTGATCCCCGCACAAACCACACTGCAACGTGTGGAGCGCCTGGTGTGTCACACACAGAGTCAACAAAGCAGCAAATCTTCATTTTCGTCCCTGAAAACTTGCCTTCACATCTGACAGTTTATTTTGGCAAGGTTACTGACTCGCTAGTGCTCCTTTGCCCTCCAACGTTTTCAAACACTGAATACTTGAGGGGAAACTCTGCATGCTTCCAGCATCTGAGGACCGTGCCTCCAAAACAGCAAACGTTGTTCAGAGTCTTTAAACATTATTGTACAGCAATACTTTGCCTCAGCCTTCTGATCCACGGGGTGTACACATGAAAGACAACTCGGAAAAAAAAAAAATCCTTGATCTCTCAACCCATGCTGAACTGCAATAATAGCATTTGCTTTTTTTCTTTTTAAAATACCACAAGTCTCATAATCACGGTGAGGACAGTGTGATGTTCAAAGTGCTTTCATGTTTTTCTCAGAAAACACAAATGTGGATATTCTCATTTAAAACATCAAGAAACAGTGAGAGAACTTCAACATTTCCTCAATTCAGACAGTCCAGCGAAAAGATGAGGCCCCAGATCCCTTTCCCATCTCTGGAAGACTGCACAAGCGTTGGGAAGACAATGATACAGTTCCCCCCCACACTCTTCTATCCTCCCTCCACTTCTGGAGGAGGATTTCTATTTTATGGAAGCACCAGAGTTTCAAGAGAAACCTACACCTATCTACTTGTTCCCTGTCTGCCTACCAGGGAACTCGTGCGGAACTGCACTGGGGGAGGGAAGAAAAGGAAATGAAAAAGGAGTTAAACACAGATTTGGAGGAGAAAGGTTACATAAATCAGAAGAGGAGCTCAGTCCTCACGTGCTTCGGCCCATGTTTAGAGAACTGCAATGAAATAATGCTTCAAGAGCAGAGCAAGCATCGTGCCACACAACTTCTTTTCCATGTGAGGAGCATCCCCGTCCCTACCCTGCTTCTCCTGCAGCTGCAGGAATGAGGAATCCCCAGAGCGTTTCCTGGCAGTACAAAGGCTCCCCACCATGAACGCCACCCAGCCATTACAATCAAGGTTAATACAATGAGCACCAGCAGAATTAATGCGGATTACATTCCTGATGAACTCCTGGGGTTCTCATCCCTGAGGAAGAATGCCTCATCTCAAATTAAATTAACCCACTTGCAGAAGAACCTCGCTGTAGAAGAACCACATCCACTTGGAGAGTTAAAGACAAAGAACTATCCTGGGATAATTTGCTCTGTAGATAAACAAATTAATTCCCTTTATGCTTCCAGGCAGACAGGCTTGTGTGGTCCCTGTGCTACAAACATCACCCTTCAACATTTCCTCTTTTGTGTCAGTGCAAACTGGGCTGTAAATACTTGGAGCAAACACACTCTGCCTTTCCTGAATGCCACGAAATTAACTGGTGATACAGAAATAAAAGCCATATTGGTAGTGCCACACAACCTCTGCCACTCTTACAGCTGTTAATCCCTCTCACGTTTGTTTGTCAGACACACATCTTAGAACAAAATCAATCATGGAACGCGTGCAGAACTCTGGACTACAGTGACTGATGAAAACCTTCAACTCAGGCTCTCTGTTGCAGAATAGCAAAACAATTTGGTTGGGATCAGGCTCAGAAGGTCTCCAGTTCCAGCTCCTGCTCATAGGGTGGCTATCTCTCTAGGTCAGGTTTTTCCAGGCTTTCTTGCAGCTAAACTTTAACAGAGTTTGCTGAGCAGTTGAATACTTTTTATCCTCTCACATCTACCCAGCTTTGCCTTGCTGCAAGTTTTAGGGTAATGCTTCTCCTCCTTTTATTGGGCAACTCTGAGAAGAGTCTCCTGCCACCAGTTGGGTGGTTATGAGAGCACTGGGAGCCCTTCCATCCCCTTTCCTCTGGCCAGGTTAAAGGCAGCTCCCTTGGCCCCGGGGGGCACTGCTGGCTCCAGCCCCTGCCAGGGTCCCTCCAGTGTGTCAACATCTGCTACGGGGGAAGGAGGGAGCTGGACAACGTGCTCCAGATGTGTCTTCACAAGCGCCAAAAAGAGGGAAATAATCATTTCCCTCGACCTGCTGGCTCTGCTCTTGTTAATGCAATCCAGTATCCATTAGCCTTTATTGTTCATGCTCCTACAAGAGCATAAACCTATTTAGCCAACAGCCATCGTGTTTGAGCTGTTTCTAGCAAACACATATTTATTCTTGACTTTCTCAAAACTACCCAGAATTTGAGGACAGGTTTTTTCCAAAAGAGAATGGTTGCATACACGACAGCAGCAGTGAAAGGACTGCACCCCATGAACAGAAAGTGAGTTTTGGCACGATCCCACGTGTTAGCAGCTGGAGTGAATTTTGTTGCGATACCACTAAAAACAGCTTGAGTGTTCATCACCCATTTAAAAGCAGAGCTTAATTTTGTTTTAAAATCCTCTTCTGAAACATGGAAAGATAACAGAGTTTGAAGTCCCAAACTCTGGGCCTTTTTTAACAGTCCCATTCAGATGATTTGGGATGGAAAAAGCCACTTGAAAGCATCACAAAGTAGTGATTAAAGCAAAGGAGCATGCCAGAAAAAGAGCAGATTCTTACTTACAGTTTTGAGTTACCTGTGCCCTATCTTTCTCTTCTATAAATGCAGTTGAGAATTTCCCCACAGATGATAAAGACTAACTCAGTGCAGGTTGTAAAACATTTTCTTTGTCTCTGGAGCAACAAAATGTAGAATCATAAGTTGTGAGATGCTTTTTCCTTAAGAAGTGATAAAATTACACGTGATTTTTTGCATCCACAGGTCACTGTCTTTAGGATTAAAAACAGGTCCATGCCACAGAGCACTCCCATGTTACACAATTCTCTCCTGATGACATCTCTCACATAGTGGAATAACACATTCTAAAACCGTTACCTGATTAAAAATATATGTGTATATGAAAATGATCAAAGGAGCCTGTACTGAAATCCGTGAATGACCACAGCATGTGCTACAGATGCAGCTGTAACAAAGCTGGGCTTTGATCTGACAGCAAATGCAGCACTGCCTATTTTCCTGGGGGCTGGTCCAGCTTTGACTGACAGATTCATTTTACTTTGGATTTTCGGATCCTCCACCATTAAAGGACTTCATCCACTCTTAGATACAAAGTGCCAAACATTTGGGAAGATGCTGGCGTCTATTAAATCAAGAGAACTGGCTACTTTAAAATCCTGGCTACTAAACTATACCTTCTTGGCAAATGAAGCCACTCCACAAATACAATGGTGGAGTCCTGTAAAGCTATTTGCAAAGAATACAACTTACATTGAGTCACAAGAGCTTTGAGAAATTCCTTCTGCCACAGGTGAGTCCGAGACTGGCAGGGTTGAGGCGAGTGCACATCCCACACCCAAGCCCATTAAAAAGCCACCTCAAATTTAAGCAACTGTCTCTTGATTCAATCACCTCCTAATCTCAAGGATTGTTCAGTCACCTTGTAAGTACTCCAAAGGACAAGTGAAAACAAGCCTTCCAGGATACTCCACGGTTCTTCACTCACTGCCAATGACAGCAGTACGCACACAAGGCGATGATGTTTGGGATTTATTTGTAATACCTGCCACGTAACGGGCAGAGGGTGAGAAAAGTCTTTGTTGGTGTGAGCACACACAATGACTAAATTAGCCCAGTAAAACTTTCCAAGTGCGTTCATGCACCTCAGGACAAAGCCCAAGTGAGCAAGATACTGAAGGATCTCCCAACTTCCACCAATCTGGTGAGCACCAGGAATCTGTAACACCACCGGCATTAGGAATGCACAGCCAGAAAAACAGGGCTCAAGTGGTTTTACTGCTCTGCCCAGATGAACCTTAGTGCCTTCAGAGATGTGTGTAATGTTTACTGCCACTCCAATTTTCTCCAGCACTGCCCAACTTCATAACCTCTCCACCTGTGCTGTCAGTGTCTCTCTTCTTCCAGCTTTTTGCATAGAAACCTCTGTCCTTCCCTTTCCAGTTCATAGGCAAAGTGTTTTTAGAGACCACTGTTCTACCTTCCTGTTTAAGTTCTTCTCAGAATCCAGCTGACATGTTTACAACAGCTAGTTAAAACAGCATGTTAGAAACAAAAGCCTCTAGCTACTACTCTGACCATTCTACAATAGGCATTATTGTAAATAAAATAAAAAACCCCACACATGGATTTGAACAAAGGCAAGTCAGCACCTGAGGGCAAAGAGCGTTTTCCTTCCTTCAGCCACCATCCAGCACAGTGGGAATGGCCCTGCAAGAGCACAGAGGGGTATCTGCACGTACAGTGAAATACTAACACTTCAGGCACTTGGAGTTTGCAAGTCCCACTCTCACAGGAAGAAACTTCAATAGAAAAGAAAAGCCAGGTTACAAAAAGTCCACTGTACACATCAACAGGAAAGCAAAGGCTTTTGCAATAAAGCATGTGCATTTGTTGGTTCTTCTCCTTGATTTAACAGATGTTTGTTATTTGCAATTTTCATGAGTGAAGGAGGCGACTGGGAAGTGCTGGGATTTCAGAGATGGGATGTTCAACTATTTGAAATTCCTTTGAAGCAACAGAGCAGAATCCTTATTTTTTAAGGTAGTAACAAGGCAGAAGGTACTACTAAATTCCTGCAGTGGTGATCTGTCTTCACTGTACTCACGTGAAAACACAAGATGGGTTGTGGGCTCCACAGGGAATTGCCTGGGGTATTAGCATTTGAAGCCTGCAAGGTTAAATTCAAATCCAAAGAGCCTCATCACAAATCACTGAAAAAGTTTTGGGCCTCTTCCATCAAGTGCTTTTTGAAACATCTGCAGGCAAAGAAGGAAAAAAAAAAAAAAAAAGGAAGCTTCTTGCCACTTTTCTGATCTGGAAAAAACAGCAGTGTACCTTAAAAACACAAAAATTGCACAAATTCCTACTCACTGTAATGACTGAACTTCCTTTGCCCAGGCAGTTTATTAAGGTTGCAAAAGAGGGAGCAGGGACTGGGAGTTTCTGTGCAATAGGTAGAATCCCATCAGTTCAGCAGTCCTGCTGAAGCTCAGCGTTTTCTGCCAGACCAGGGAGGAGAGGACTCACAGACAGCCAGGATGCAATCCGAAAAAATACATGCTTGGAAAGTATCAGCAAATAAATTTTAGAGAAATTTCTTTGCCAAATACTGACTCAGATCTTGAGTGGAAGCATTTCCGTATTTCTTTTAAATGAAAAGGCAAGGAAATGCAGATGAAAAACCGAAGTTAAAAGAAGAGGTTAAAACTGGGAGCTCGGAGCTGATGACTCTGTGGGCTTTTCTCGTGGAACTCCGAGCACGTCCCAAGGAAGAGCCAGAGGGACCACTCAACAGGGTTTAAGTCCTGCCAGTAACTAAGTGGTTAATTTCTTCCATTCAAGAGCTGAAAAATCTGCCAAAGCAGAAGAGCAGGCCTCAGAGATCAAATTACACATGAGGAGGGGGTGGAAGGGGAGAAGAAGAAAAGAAAACAAGTATTACTGAACCACTGCTGCATGAGACCCAGCGGGGATTAGGAGGAACACGGAGGAGGAGAATTTATCCAGCGCTGGCTGTAAACACACACTGGTCTGTGCCTGCACCTTGTCACTCCCACTGTGGGAACACTGACCTGTCCTGAGCACCTGAGCACCAGCCAACACGGGAAACCCTTTGTGCATCGGCTGTTGAATTCATATTGTGGCACCAGCTGAAACTCCTTTCTCCCTGGCTCTCTCCACCCAGGCAATGTGGTTGCGCTGCATTTTCTCTCCCAGCTCCAGAGTTTAGGTTTAGGTTGGGGCACAGATCTGTGGGTCTGTCCAGCACATTTGCTGCTGCCACAGGTATGGGAATCACCGAAGTACTTGAAAAGCAAAGGGAGAAAAACCCCACACAAAGCAAATAAGAATCCACAAATAAACAATTAATCCATCAAACCTAGAAGCAATTAAACTCCTTTGCCTTAAAGCTGATTGCACAAAGGAGGTCTCACAGCAGTATTAGCATTTTTATAGCGGTCCCCTCCCAGCCACAGCTCACTTCTGTCCTCGCTCACCTAAGCTGTTTCAGCACAGATTTCAGCAAAGATTATCATAATTTTCTGAAATGCAGAAAATTTCTAGTAAGATACATACACAGCAACAGGAGAGGAGGATAAATTCAATCGCATTCATTTTTCTCTACGGATCTAATCCCAAACAGTGCCTCTGAACAGTATCAATATTGATGGGCAGTAACATTTACAACATACATGTTTGCTGACACTGCAATGCAACAAGTGTGCTTTCTTCTTTTCTTTTAATTAAAATTTAAATCTAAAAACACACACAGAAAAAACCCGACCCCAAACCCCAAACCCCAGTGCCTTCCGCTCAGGAATTCCAGACGTCACTAATTCATCCACAGGGGAATACATATTTTGAGAAAGAAGTAGAAGCTCTTTGTAACTATAGAAATAAAAAAAGCATCCATATAAGTATAAAAGCCACTATATAAAGCCATCTACAATCACTTGCTTTGAATTACACTATTTATCCACCCTCAGGATCTACTCTCAGCCTCCCTCAGATGTGCAGGTAAGTGCCTGGTGCTCCACAGCACTAATTGCTTATTATTCCCAGCGTAAGAAACTAAATATATGCTCCCAGAAAGGAAAAGCTCACAGTTAATTAGAACTGCCTGCAGCAATGGTTCCCTCCAAACAGTTCAGTATTTTATTTTGTTGTCAGGACACAATATAAGAAGTTTTAAGAGTCCTGCTGGGATTATGACGTAAAGGCAGGACCAGTATTTTTTCCTGTGAAGACTGGGGCCAACAGGAAGAAGCTTCAGACAGAAATAAGTTACTCCACCATGAAGAAAGGCAAAAATAAAATGTATATATACACCTCTGTCCTGCTCCAGCTGGAGCAGGGATGCAGGAAGAGGTCTCCAATTTACTCATGCGCTGCTGAGCACAGACTGATGCAGCTCGAGTGCTAGACCCAGTGCTAAACTCTCACGAGGGTTTAACAGACTTTTTCAATTCCTAAACATAAAAACGTATTGAAAGAAGGATTGTTTTGGAGAAGCCAGGGAACATTCCCCCTAGGTCACACCATTAAGACAAAGCAAACGTCTGATGCTGAATTCACAAGGGACAAAAGTTCTTAAACCAAACTCTTTCAGGATGAGCTTCCTTGATATGCTTAGAGTATCATGCTTGTCATATATGCATTTAGATTTAGAAAACAGCATGAGACTGTGGGATACCTTCATGTTTTCTGCCTTTCCAGGCAAAAGTGGCATGATAAAGAAGGAAGGTGTAAAAAAGGAACCAGTGCTGCTGACCTCCAGTAACCCCAAACTCTGCCTCTCCATGTATGCTGAGAAATCCAAAATTCCTTTCTATTCACTCCCTCTTTACCTGCCCACAACTGATCAGAGCCATTCCCAGAGCAGATATGTTACACGTGGTCTGAGGTTTAGTGCTGTTGGCCTGAGTAAAGACTGGAGATTCTGTCTGCCCACATACCAGACAGAAAATAGGGAGAACTGTGGAAGAACGGAGGAATAGTGACTGCCAGCACCCTACATGCCATCTGACCCTAGAACTGCCAGTTCCTTCATTTCAGGTCCAGCCGAGTCATTTCACTGTTCAGGGAGAGAAGTAGATCTTGAGGACCTGCACAAACGATTAAATAAACAAACACAGAAATAAGATACCTGTCACTTCTCTGAAATCTTGCACAGTGGAGCAGGACAGCAGGAAGCAGGAAAGAGCTGCAGGCAAACACTGAGATGAGCTGGAAAGAGCTGATGCTGACAGGGAGTGAGGGTCCTCAGCCAGACAACCCCATCTAAACACGGCGAGCCTTGGGCCCACCTTTCCCATCTTCTCTCTTTTGCTGGCACCAGTGCTCACACAGCCACGTGGCAACCCAGTTCAAGAATGTGAAGAGACTCCCCACTGTGTGTTCACAAAAATAACAGTGCTGGCATCACGAGCGGGGTAGGAAAGCTGTTTCTTAATTCAAAATACTGAGAAAATAATCTGTATTGACAACTTGTATGAACAGCTTAATCTTACCAACCTCTCCTACTGAGGGAGCTACAAGCAAATCCCAAAGAAATAAATGTGAATGTTGGACTGGACCAGCTACAAATGCATTTCATTAATCATTCAGAGGCCCTCAAATGCAGCACAGAGTCATTCAGTGCTGGGAGACCTGCTTCCACCTGAAATGGAAGTATCAGCCAGCCTCGAGTAACTGGCTGCGCTCCAGCCTGGATCTAGGGAATGCAATGCCTCAAATTCCTAGAGAGCTGACAGATACCCAGATATGCAGCAGTGCTGCAATACAGACAGTGCTCTCTGAAAATACAGCTTGGGGAGAAACCTTCTGCAGCGGAAAGTTCCTCTGCAGCTCCTCTCTAAGCTGGGGGTGTTCCATGAAGTTACAGACAGAAGATATGACCAGTCTATAATTAAATTCAGAGCTTTTCCTATTTCTGATTGATCTCCCGCCCACACTACAGTCTCATGTCAGTGATACTTAAATCAGGTACGCTCCATGTTATTTCTGCAGATTGTGAGCCTGGAGTACAAGCTCTTACTGTATTACTTTGTTCCTGCTTTCTCCATGAAGGAACAGTCATGCAACACTCAGTAAAAACAGATAATACTCAATGCTTTCTGAAACCGCATCTCCCAGTGTGTTCTAAGAGGAAAACACCACATATTGCCCAAGTAGAACACTTCCCATTTGACACTCCATTGTTTGACTTTACCAGACGGTATCTGATGTAAAAATTTGCTTTACCTGGATGACACCTGAGATGCCATGCAGAAAGCCCAGATGTAACTGCAATAGTCCTTGGTGTACTCAAGACTACCTGTGCAAGTTCCTCTGCCTGCCCAGTCAAGTTAGAGATGTTATATCAAACTATTGCAAGAATTCAGACTAAAAATTAGTGAACAAAAGCAGCTAGAACATGTACCACTACAGGGGAAGGAAGGCTCTGGCCTGAGCCAACATACCAGGTGGGAAAATCTAGAGCAAAAGCCAACTGGTTTTTGTTAGGCCATACATCTCGATTTTCTCCCTTCTCTTGGTTCAGCTCAGTCTTTCCAAGTCCTGCTCCTGGAATGTGACCAGAGGATTTTCAGAGGGTGAAAGAGCTGCTGTGCTCCCCTAATCCTTCCCTACAACACACACAGCAGTTAAGCTGCCAGGAGAACCTAATTTAAAATTAATCCTAAAGCAGCGGAAAGTTTGGAGAAGGAAACAGAACTAGAAATGTGCAGAAGCTCTGGAGTCCAGGGGGATGAAACATGGGCACTACGTGGGTAACAGAATACTGAGGAGGTGCCACAAAAGGATTTTAAGCCATGTAATACACCATTTGTAAGATCACAAAAAAAACATAGAGGAAGAACCCCACAGACTATGTGATCTCTCATTTTTTTAATTCTACCCAAAGTACTTATAGAGGATGTCACAGGTCACTGGGAGGATTAGCAGGTTATTGTTTTGGAAAGAGCTGGTGATACCTTGGGTCACTTTTGCTTGCACTGTCAAACCCTCAAGCAGTGCCTGGACTTTCAGAAGACAATAATTTTAGGAAAATAAATAAAATAAAGGAAGGTTAACTGTTCTGCTTAACCACATGCTCTAGGAATAGACATGCCATGGTTTTATTGCCAGCTCTTCTTTAGATTTCTTCTGTCATTGGGGGCAAACCAATTACCTGCATCTCCATCTTTTCCAAACATAAAAGATTTTCATGCCACTAGGTTTCTGGATGAGCCAAATACAAATCAGGTCCCAGCCTCAAGATCCACCCCTAGAAGGTACTATACCAATGTGAAATGTTCAGTAACACACCCAATACACCAACTTCCAGCTTATAAACCATATTTGTCACGTACTTCAAGGGCGCTCACATTCTTTCCATCAAGTGGAGCTGCCCCATGGCAGCGTGGCTGTGAGAGGGCAGGATTCTATGACTCCTGATTTTGAACCTGATGGAGGCTTTTCACAGCTCATCCAGGGTGTGCTCAGTATGGGCAACACATCCTGCACTACCTGCGAAAAGCCTAAACGTGCAGAAATTATAACAGAAAAAGAGACAGATCCAAGGACAACGGACAACCTTTTTACCCCTCGCACAGAAACACTTCGCTCTCGTTCAGCAGAGAGGAGGTTTCCCTGTGTCAGAGCACCAAGGAGTCTCTTCTGGGGGGAAAACCAGGTATCCCAGTTGGCAAGCTGTTCCACATAAATGTGCTGGGACTCCCTGAGGTCTCTTAACACAGACAGAGGAATAACAGAAGCGCAGCGAGCGTGACAGCCTCAGGACAAAAGTGCTCCAAACCACTTCAGTCTCGAAAGCTTGAGAAGTCAACATCGTATTAATTGGAAAATACAAAGGCTTTCACAAATGCCTGTGAACACTGATTACTGCCCTGTTCTGAATCCACTCTCTTCAAGCTCCTTGTAATATCATAAGAAAAAGCAAACATGAACAGCAATGAGGAACAGCCTATTCTGAAACCACTTCCAGGAACAGGGATTGTTTAAACAAAATACATTAAGTGAAACCATCTGTATTAAGGGTCAAACGCCATCTGAGGCTGAATGTGCAAAAATAGCCATTTTACAAAATTTGGGCAGTCGTCCCTTTGTTGGTTTTGTTTTTAAAATGAATAACCAGTGGCATGGAGGTGTTACCACGGGGGTAAAGCTTGAGCAAGGAATTTAACTCGGCAGCTCCTTAGGCTACAGTGCCAAGAAAACATTCCTGTTAATCTTGGTGCTGCCCTCTCCGGAGGGCTGGGAGGAAGGTTTGCTCAATCCCATTCCCTGAGCATCCTACTCCCAAACAGCGTGGGGTCCAGCACGGCGGGTTCGGAAATTGGCCCTGGATCAATTCCCAAAGGAGGATCCTCCCAAGCACTGCCTCATCCTGCTGCCAGACAGTCAGTTGATCTGAATCACAAGGGATGCTGCTTTCACAAGACTTGCTGGCAAAAGATAGGTGACAGAAGAGGTTCAGGGAAAGAAAAAAAGGCAATTTAAAGCTGCAGAGCCACCAAAGATGTGTTTTAACCAGTTTCAGCAAGGAAAATTAGTGCTGGAACTCAGCAGGATTCAAAGATGGTTGGCTGTTGCTAAAGATAATATTAAGCTAAAATATTCAACATTTATACGGAGCCTGCAAATGGGCATCTTGCACAAGATTGATGCTTTGTACTACTTCAAATACACGTTGATCCTCTCCCATCCCAAATTCATCCAACTTATCTGAAACTTAACTTTAATCAGAGCAGCAGGGAAACCTCAGTGCCTCAACACGAAGGGAACGGAGCAGATCTTGGACACTAAGCTCCCTAAGTATTTGTTTGATGTAAATTGTGAACTGATATCACTATACAAAAGGGGAAAGTGGCACGGAGGGGAATCTGCCCTCAGAGATCCTGCTCACTGCAACAGAGGGAGAACCACTACATCTGACTATGGTCTTAGTCACCTGCTGTGGATTTGATAACATCCAATTAACTGCAGAAATATTCCTGTATTCATCACTAGTGAAGTCAGACTGCAATCAAATATTGCAGCTGCAAAGGCAAAAAACTCATTAATCATTTTTTTCTGGAAGCCAAGCACGGTGACGATGGAAGGGAAAACTACAATTCATTTGTTTTCAACAAAATTGCCATCAAGGGGGCCAAAAGAATACCAATTTCTATTTTTTTTAATTAATATTTACATGCTAACATGTAAATGCCTGCCAGCTTTTTAAGCAGACAAATATTTAATGGATCCAACACAAATGCAAATCCAGCTATCAGAAGTCAAATTGCACAGCTATGATGTAATGAAATGGCTTTGCTTTATGGGAATGAGGTCATAGGTTTGAAATATGGCCTTAGGTGTAAGAAAAAAAGTAATATTTTTTTCACAGAAGTTGCAAAACTGTAATGCAATTACTTGCCTGAATCTAAAATTTTATAGAAGTTTAAGTTCAACTCTGAAGACATAAATGAGTCATCGATTTGCATCAGGATGGCTGGGGACCGTATCACTCTTCAATCAACATGAACTAATGAAGCTTTCGTGGTCTGAATGCAACAGCTAAACTGTAGCACTGAAGTGCATGCACATTACAATCACACAATGTTTTTATGTTCCTGATAATAAAGTGTCAGAATAGCTCTCAGGGAGCCCAGGGACTGAGCAGCCCCTGCTCAAAAACCTGAACAAACAGGAAAAGCCAGGTTTTCTCTTTTTTTTCCACTGTAACTCTCCAGAAACCGGTGGGGTTTTTGCCATTTTTTTTTTTAAGAAAAGGATCCTCTTACCTGTAAAAGGCCAGCTTGCTTTGATGCCTCTTACCCTGTCCTGCTCAGATAAAACTACAAATTTCAGCACCTGAAGTTACAAGTGCTCTGTCTCAGCAGGGAAAAAGCTTACCTGGAGTTAGAGTCAAGTTTTTTTTGCTGTGTTCTACTACCTCTGCTGGGAGGAACAGCCTCGTTCTGCTGGCCTTGTAAATGAGGGAGTTTTCCTCTCAATTCTGAACCCGAACCAACAGGGAATGTATGAAGCACAAGAAATTGCCTTTGACTTCACTGTTAGGCCACTGTATACTTTTTTCCCTCCAGAAATAGACCATAAATATTAATTAATCTGTGGCTTCGAGGCATCCAAATGCTACAGTAGTTAACACCTCCGAAAGTTTTTGAATAAAACAACACAACAACAGTATCATGACAAACCTTGGCTATTTCACCTACAACAGGAACAGAAAGTATTTCAAGAGCACACTTAATCCCTGAAATGACTGCTGGCTTTGAAGGAAGGGGGGATCCCATACGCCTTTTGTCCAGCTGTGGGTGGACATGAAGAGAAAAATCAGTGTCCCTTGACAACAAACCTCCCCATCCTGGTGGTACCTACAGCCCATTGAGGACTTGGGCACAATCCTTACAAACCACACAGAAATTCCATGGCAGGACCTTGTCCTCAGGGAGCAGATGAGCTGGTCCAAGAGCAATCCCAACACAGCTGCACTGCAGCAACAGCACAGCTCGCAATGCTGTGGAAACCATCCCAAATCCGAAGGCGGTTGAAAATGTTAAGCAAAATGATGAGAGGGGGCCAAACTGAGAGGCTGCCCCTCCGCCTTCCTTCCTGTCCCTCCCAATAAGTTATTCATTAACATACCAAAATACACATATCAATGAAGAATTCATCGAGATTCCCTGAATACCAAATTACTGAGTATAATGGCAAGGAGAACTTGCTTAACACCCTCTTCCAGTCCCACACCCTGTCCCGAGTGGATCACTCATAAAGCTCCACTTGTATTTACAGCAGCAAAGTCCTCATTGAACCCCTTCCTCACCAATGCTTTCCACGAGTGCAGACCATCTCTAAACAGAGCAGTGGCCACAAATGCTGTATCTTTAAATCCATTCCCATTTCGTCTTCCAAGTTTCTGTTTGAGCCGTTACAGCCCCCTCAGGGCTCCACTGACTCACTGCATTTTCGGGATGACGCAAGCATGCTCTTCTGCACAGCTTCGAAACGGGCTCCAAATGTTCCCAGTCAGAAAGTGGCCACTAAAGAACCCCAGAAATCAGGTGCTCTTCCTGAGGAGGCATCACCCCGCGATGCGGGGGCAAACTTCAGTTCCTGTCCTTATTGGAAATTGATTAATCACTGGCACTTCCGCTCCCCGGGAATACTTCTAGGAAGCTGAAGTTTCCACTCTGAAATCCTGTGGAAAATAGTTTGCTCCTGACGGAACACCTACGAAAGCTGGCCCACCACTTCCTCTGATCCATCCAGCTCTACCCCTTCTCCCGTGGGTTTGTGGTTCCAGCCCTGTTGTTGAGTGTAATGCAAACCTCTGCTCTCAAGCTGCACCCTTTCAAGGGAACCTGCAAATTTAAAATCCCTCTTAAGTTCCCCAAACTGGTTCCCAGTTTCTCAGTTCCACCTTCCAGCAAGGGCAGGGAGATAAATGAAGAAAAAAATCTGTTCCAGGAGGAAATGTTTAGGGAACACTCCCAACAGGTTAAGCACTTGTGCTGGTAGGGGAACTCTATGAGGAGACTTGAAGCCACCACAGGGACAGATGCATGCAAAAACAACTGGGCTGGGAAAAGCATCTTCCATGACTCAAGATTGAACTCTGTTTCTCTTCCTTCTGAATCCCTTCACTCAGCTCTTTGTGCTCTCCCAATCACTACAAGTCAGCAAACAGCCCTTTTATGTACATTTTTTCATAAAGGAATGGTAACAAAAGCAAAATAAACACTGGGCTTCTGACTGATGTTTGCTGCTTGATAGCAAAGGCAGCTGAAAAATTCTGGTTTCTGCTCGTAGCCTTCAGCTTTTATCCACTCTGAAAGATTTCACCGTGATAAGAGAACTGGAAGTGACATAAAAATGTAAAACTGAATAACGAAGCGGAGAACAAATTCAGAGAGAAAGATGAGTGTCTCGTTTTATCATCTCTACTAACATCCATAGCACACATCTCAGGAAAAAGGCCTCCTTGCTGGAGAGCCTGCTTATTCCCCTCAAGCCAAGTTAAGGAAGATAAATGTCCAAGACAAACCTGTTCACACTTCACTCTCCAGAGCAGAAAGGAAACAGCCTTTCGCTGGCAGAGGGTTCCCAACTGCTGCCTCGCTGGGAGCACCTCACATTCATTTTCTCACACTGCAGAGTAACATAAACCCCGTTACCACAAACCCTGCAACATCTACAACCAAGAATATGGAGCAAACGAGGAGACTGGAGCCACCAGGAGAAGACCAGGCAGTGGGACCAGAGCATGTACGTGGTAAAAAGTGCAGGACAGCTTCACATGGTTATGTAACCAAGAGTTCAGCAACCAGTGCCCTGGCTCCATTCCTGCTGCGAAACAAGGGCTTCGAGGATATTTCCACAGTCTGCTTTAATCCTTATTTTTAGTCATTAAGAAGAAAAAAGCACACAGATCTTCACATTCACTGTACAGACATCATGAGTTTTATGTTGAACCATATGTGAAAAAAGATATCGAGTGTAAATATATGCAAACAACTTTATTTAGATATAGATTTCTTTTAATTAGTGTTTGCACTATCTTGGAAAGACAGAGGATTGAGAATCCTGCCCATTCATAATAAAAAGAGCACATTTTCTAAACAGACAAACACTCTGTTTTAAACAGTGAACTGAAAACTGCATACAAGGCATGCTTTTGCTTACAATCAAATTACTGGTCATCTATCACATCTCTACAGCTAACCCAACCTCTTCTTCTAAATTTTTGTGCCTCCTAGTTCGCTCTTAAAGCAACAGAGAACAGAAATGAGCCACAAAGATAGAGCTGTGCTGCAGGATTAATGCATTGGTGTAGGAAATTGGCCACCTTTTAAACTGCTTGAAAGCTCGTTTCTTCCAATCAAACTGGATTCGCAGCCCATGAACCAAGGACGCACTAAGGGCAGCGATTAGAAAAGCGTCAGGAATTATGATTCAGAGAGGCGAATCACCACCAGCTCCCCTGGGGGGTGGATTTGGGATAAGCATACCCAAGCTGCAGCCCCATGCCAGATTACACAACCCCGGGCAGCAAGCACAGCCATCAGGATCGTTTACTTGGAGTCAGAACTCGGGTCCTCGTTCCCAATCCTCTCTCTGTGGAACAGCACAAGGCGCCTGCTGCTCTTGCTGGGCTGTTTCCACTTGCAGCTTGAGGTTTCAGCTGCCCAGAAGCCCACACACCAGCACGGCCCCGCTGCCAAGCACGCGAGAGAGCCCTGGCATGGAAGTCGGGCTTGATCTTCTCAAGAGCTGTTTGTTATTCAACAGCCACAGATTAGGCAGCTTCACTCCAGCTTCACACAGGAAGGGCAGTGGTGCTGGGCTTTACTCCTGGTGTGCTTTACTCCACTCTTCCCACTCCAGACAGCACAGCTTTCATCCTTGTTTTATCTCTAGCAAAAGCACATCCTGAGCTCAGACATCACACTTGGCCAAATAACCCGGAATGTTTTCAGAAAGCGCATTTTGTTCCGCAGGAAACTCTACAATGCGTTTTTATGAGGGTCTTCTGAATCATGGATGTGCAAACAGGGAGAGAAATTCTGCAGTCCATATTAGAAGACAGATGATGGCTTTTTGCTCGAGTAGGAACTGTGGAATTTGGCCTGTGGTGCTTTATCCAAGAAGCCATCCGATCCCATGACTAAGTGCATGTGAAGCAATGGGGGTGGTGGGGCAGAAGACACACGCAGGAAGATGGAGATCTTATAGTAAACATCTGAGCTGTCTGGAATCAAGGCTGCGCTCCTAAAATGAAGCCACTGCTGGTTTTCCAGTATCTTTTCCTCTGTTTATCTCAGTTGCCATGGCTCTCGCTTGAATCATCTGCACAAATTACATACACATGTCCTGGGCCACATTATTTCCACTCGATCCACAGCTCCAGATCGACTTTCACTCACCTGGCAGCTGCTTGTGCCAAACAATGTCATGGGGGCCAGCGAGGCAGTGCTGCTTCATGGACACCCCTGGTTGGAAACCCATGGCAATTCCTTCAAAACGGCTGCCTGATATTTCAGGAAGGGCAGAAAAAAGAGAAAGAACTCAGAAAAAATGGCCTCACGTTATCCTTCATGACCTGGGTCCCAAGGCAGCTGAGCCTCCAGTGTTGACACAACCAAGGGCTCTCTCAGGGCAGCTGGAGCAGACCAGCTTTAAGCTGCTGAAGCTGCTCCTCCAGTGTATGAGCAAGATTGAAAGGAATGGAGTCAAAATTCATCTCCCTGACGCATCCAATATTCCAATACGTTGTTTCTGGCTGCGGTCACGGGCCAAGTGTCCCACACTAATTACTTACATGACCCCAAGTTAGATACCAGCCTTCTGAAAGAGGGTCAGACTCTTGGTGCTGCTGATCCATAGCTCTCAGAAATACACGTTATTGTTTTGGAATCTCAGAGCTCAACAAGATAACGCTAAAGCATCCTGCACCTGCAGTAATAAAAGATATGTTTTCTGACTTTCCTCTCAGCATCAGAGGATTTACAGAAGGAAACTGTGCCCTGCCTTAAGCATGGAGCATGAAAACCAACCTCTGTCACTGGAGCCATGTAAAAATCAGGAATATTGAGGATTTCTGCCCCTCCTCCCCCTTCCATCTTCTCCAAACCATTAAGAATCAGAAGGCGAGGGCTGACACTGTCTGAAAGCAGCAGCTGAGGCAGCACTGCAGACAGGATCCTTCGCCCAGACAGAGATTCTGCTGCTGCTGGAGACATAAAGACGGCTTAGAGAGACTGCTGTCCTCCAGCGTCAAAGACAGCAGACACCACGAGGAGAGGCTGCTGCATCTCAGGTTGCACAAAAACAAGTATCCCTCAGAGCCTGTGCTGGGAATGACTTTCTGTCTGGAACTGAGCAAGATGGAAACATAAGGGGATTGCTCTCATGCTTTCAGAAGTCGGATTTCTCCTCTTCACCTGGTGTCCAGACCACAGCTAGGAGAAATCTTGCTCAACCAGACAGTGGTGTGCGAGCACCTGCACTCTCCAATCACACAACTTGGAAAAGGAGCTGAAAATGGAAAATCATTTTGTACAACCCCACTGTTCCCACCCGGAGAATTTAAGAAACAAGCAAAAAACACCAAGGAAACTGCCACTGTAATGTTTCAATCGAAATTTGTCTTAGGAGGAGGCTTGACCTCCGAATCTCTCTGTTGCCTTCAGCAACCCCATTATAAGCTGGCTTAGTCTAGAGGAAACTCAAGTCTTTATGAGGTTTTCTTTCTGTCTGTCTTATAATCCTGGGATATAACTGCAAATTAACAAAAAGAAAAAAAAAGAACCACTAAAAGGGACATGGTTTAGCGGTGGCCTTGGCAGTGCTGGGTTAACTGTTGGACTCAATCTTAGAGGGCTTTTCCAGCCTCAACCATTCCATGACACTGTGAAAAGCACCGGTGCTTTGACTCTACTGGTTAGCTCCACAATTCTGTCCTGAACTGTACACAACACAAATTATCTCCCTTTGCAGCACACCAGATTTCAGAACCCTGGTAAATTGATCCCAAATTCCTGAGATTACCAATTTGCTCCAGGATTGTAGCTGCTAGAAAGGTTCTCCTGGCACCAGCACCATGAAATCCACTGAAATAGCTCAATACTAGATGGGTTCATGAATGTTTCAACAGTCACTGTGTTACCATACAGCAGAACAAAACCAGCAAACTTAGTTTTTTATTTTATTCTACCCCTCTGACATTCTGGGAGAATTCTACCAGATTTGAATAGAAAGAGAAGATAAAATACAGTGGAATGAAAGGGATAAACTCGTGATAAACAGAAGAGAGGTGGAAAGTAAATAAGTGTGATTTTGGTAGCCAAAATAAAACCCAGAACAGACAGGCACGATGGTGGTCATTTTCTTCTCAAAATACAAGCCTCAAATGAAAAGCCCCACATCAGTCTGTGCCACATGGAGAAAGCAGCTGTGTGGGCTGTGCAACACACTGCACAAAGACATGAGAAATGGAGAGCGATGGCTTTCAGTCTCTCCTCACGGCCTGGCAGGCTCTTCTCCCCACAGTACAAGACATACAGCTTTCCCCAACACCCATTAATTTTTGCCTTTCCACAATAGCTGTACTTGATGATCTTAAAGGTCTTTTCCAACCTTAATGATTCTATGAAGATACTCTGTTAGTCCAGCAGGATATATGCTGGTCTGACCAGCTTTTACTGGGCAGGAAGGTTGAAAGATGAGCTTTCCCTGCTTCTCCCTCTATTTCTGGCTTAAATTTGGCTGCAAATTATTAGGCACAGACCAGTCACCACACGGACACCACCCAGGAAACCTGCCTGAAACATCTTTTCTTCTTGAGAAAAAAGCCAGCTAGCAAACTCACTGCCTAGAATTTCACAGAAATTTTATGATTTCACAGAATATTCTGAGTTGAAAGGGACCCACAAGGATCACCCAGTCCAACTCTTAAGTGAATGGCCCATACAGGGACCAAACTCACAACCTTTGTGTTATGGGCACCATGTTCTAACCAATTGAGCTAATCTCAGGATCGTAATAAATCAGCAAGTAAATACATAAACAAACAAACAAAATAAATCAGCAAAAACTTTTCCAGCACCTGGATTGTGCCTTTCTATGCACACACAGAGACACAAACAGCATGGCCTGAACAGCCTTTCAGAAGCTGCTCACAAGGTATGAATATGTGGATGTGTGTCACCACTGACACACACACACCAGGAACGGAGACCTGTCATTTACCATGTTTGACTGCTCCACAAAAAAGTCCTACCAGCACGTTACATTCCAGGGAGTTCTCATTACCTGATCCCATGGCATCTAGAGCAAATTGTCATGGGAGAGCTAGACCCCTTCACCTCTACTTCACATGCAAATCCATCCCTGTACACAAGCCCTTCTCTACTCCGAGATTTGCTCTGGAGGAGCACACACTGGTCAGTCAAGTTCAAACCTTCACTTCAGCGGTGATGATTTTATTTTAAAAGACTGTCACCAAGTGGCAGAGCTCTGAACCGCTGCACGGGGGTCAGCAGAACACACCACGGGAAAGCAGAGCTGCAAACACACCATCAGCTGGAGTGAGTCGACCAAAAATCCACCATCCCAAGATATCCCAGCACGCCAATGGAAACGTCGGGACAGATCGTGCAACAAAACCAAAATAAGCCATGGAAAGAAATTAACTCAGAAGGAAACTTCAAATACTGTGAGGTTTGTTCTTTCAGTATAAAAACGGATAAATTCAGTTTCTGATCCTTTTCTTTGAAGCATGAAAATCACTGACAACAAAGCCTGACGACCCTATTTCATGTGAAATAGCCACCTTGGGGGCTACAAAACAAAAAGAGGAAAGACACAGCCTCCCACTTTAATCTAGAGCTTTAGTCAAATGCAATGTTTTATACCTGACAGGAAGTGATATAAGTTATTTTTAACTATTATGCTTAGTGTTTTCCCAAAGCACTAAAAAAGGCAATTTTTAAGAGTACATACATCTACGCAAAGCAGGCATTTGAGGATTCATCTATTAATCAAGCTGCAGTCTGGCTGGTGAAGCTGTTAGGAAATGGCATTACCATTGTGCCCATGGGGATGGGAGGCTCCTCAGCTGCACAACCACAGGCACAGCACAATCCAGGTAAGAAGTTCAGGATCCATTTGTTTCACCCCATACCTGCGAGTTGTCCTCTGCACTACAACAGCAGCCAGGCTGTGCTTTTTGCTAGTCCTCCAAGCAAAACACCATAGTTTCTCTTTTAAATTGCTTATAATCTTAATTCATTCAAAGCTTCTGATTTTTCAGCATGTAACTTAAGGTGAGTAAGGACAGGGAAGGGTGTTGCTAGAAATCACCAAGATTTACATCAGCAACAACCAATCTTTGTGGGTCACTGCTAGATGTAGACTATATTCAGAGAGCAGAGACTATCAAAGCACACTGATGGAGCACGATACCCAAGTAGTCTCTGGACAACTGTCTGTCAGTGCTTTAGAAAGAGCTTTGATGCACCATCATTAAAGTTACATCAGCTCTCTGGGTCTAAACTTGCAGCAAAAGAAGTTTGGAGTTAATTTAGGCTACCTGTGCCTGCTTTCCTGTTAGAAACTTGCCTTCTAATTAATTGGGGGAATAAACCAAGTGAGTTTGCACAGAACTTCCTTTGCCCTCTCTATTCATTACCCAGAAATCCGTAACAGTGTTAAAGATGTGGGAAGATTTTCAGGAGTAAATTGGAGGTAGTAGCTTTCTTGCAAGCCTCCTGGTGCATAGCTGATGTTTATAGAGGGTTTTCTCTTCAATCTGCAAAGATTCTCCTCTCTGAGAAGTTACAGAAGTTTGACAGATTTCCATCTTCTGTTCCAGGCTGGCAGGCCCAGCTGCAATGGGGCTGGATTCACTTGGAGGAGAGGGACACAGCCACCCACAAAGGATTTGCACTGAACAATACAAAGAGAAGACAGTGCCACGTTTCTTCTGCAACTGCCAGTCTAGATAAAAACAGTGTCACTTGAGAGAGAGGAAAACATCAAATCTGTAAACTGGAGTCTCTACATTTCTGCTGTGGCTGTACAACACAGTTTGAAAAACACAATCTGCTCGGCTAAAGCACATTAGAGCAGCAACACACCTTCATCCCAGCCCAAAAGGACCGAAAACAGATCGATGTAGCTGCTCCCATGCTGCCCCTTGGCTGCTTCCAGCACCTGAGCCACCTGGCACAGCCACAGGGAAGGCACCCATGGAATCCACACTCCAGGGCACTGACACAGACAGGGACCTCTATGGATCCAGGAGCTTGTGTGCACCAAGAAATTTGACTCATCCCACACAACCCACGAAACAATGAGGCACCAATAACTCCATTTACTAATTGCTCTACTCTAGACTGCAATAATGATTCAAAAGCAACAGCCGCCAGCCACTCCCTGAAATAACCCATCATTTCCACCATCCTTCTTGTCTCTCTCAAAATAAATAAATCCTTTTGCCATAGCAAACTGATCTGGAAGCTTTACAGCTCCTGGAGGAAATCTTGCATCATGCCTAGAGACCTTTAGAAAAGCACTGGCAGCAGAATAAATTATTTACAGCACTATTTCTGACAATACAATCTCCATAAATGATACAAGATTGAAGGGTTTAAAAATGAGTGCGTGTGGCATGGGGCCCGATCATGTGTCTAATAGAAATATTGATTAACTCAGTTTCTACAGACTCTGTAAACAGTCTGATGAAAACGGAAACTGCAAGTAGATTTCTTTCCTTTACTGTAAAGGACAAAGCAATCACTTCACCTGTTCAAACTAAGCCAAATTAAAGCATTTTTGGATACTTACAAAATTATTTTCTCTTTAAAGCAATCCAATCTACATGTTGTTTACCCGATTTTAATTCACGACTTATTGCATTTCCCCAGAATAACTCAGTCAGTCGAGGCTTCTGGCTTCCAGCAAGGTTCCTGCTGTTTACTTAGGTTTTCCAGCTGGGTTGAATGATATGCAAAGAGGTCTGAGGACTTGCTGGAGGTCATAGGGAGAGGAAAGTCAGTTGGCTCTGGCGGCGTAATAGCCCTGCACTTTTACAGCTCCCAGGACTTTGCTCTAAGCACCAGGCTAACCTTCTCATCAAAAGATACTAAATCCGTTCTCAACATTTCAAACATTCCCCCGTTCTTAGGGAGAGGCACTTTCCTCCACAAAGAGTTTGAAGCAACCCTGCTAAAGGGCACGATGAAAATCTGAAGGCACTGAATGCACATGGCTCACAATTAGAAAATTCAGTGGGAACTGCTAATACGCAGTTTTCTATTTTCAACAGCAGAATTTCAGTATTTAGGTGCACGACTTAAAAGAAAGGAAACTTCGGGGGATGTTTAAATAGAGCCTGCCTAAATATTTTGTTTAAGGGAACTATTTTCATTTTGGCTAGAATTTATAGGGCAACACATCCTAGGCAATCCCACGGCCATCAGCCTTCAATTCATCCCTGGAATACCCACATGGCCAAGGACAATCCATCGCGCTTCCCAATGCCTCTGTTCCTGCAGAGTTACCAGGAAGGTTGGGAGTGCTCTCTCAGGTTTTCCCACCCTTACAATTCCACCAGGACAAACTGGTCTGCTAAGCAGGGCTCAGGAGCATATTTTTTGGATCAGCTGCAGAACTTTTGATTTGTGATGTTTGGTGGTGTTTTCCCAGAGCAGCACCAGGGACATGTACCACTAGAAGAGCAATTTACCTCCCTTATGCCACTGCAAATGTGCTTGACATAAACAAACCCCCCTGAAACTCTGACATGACAAAAGCAAGGGCTGTAAACTTCTATTTGAACACAGCCCTGACACTAAGAGAGATTAACAATGATATTTTGGAGAAAAGGCATTTTCGCTGGCAATTCAATACCCACTCCCATCCATCCGGGCAGGAGCATTACCATCCATCGTCCAAGAACTGCAGGGCCCTCCAGCAAACCACTTTTCCATTTCATCGCTTCACCCCAACAGGCCTCCTGCCCTTCAGCCTTTATACTTCTGTCATATAAAAAACACTCATTTCCACTTCCAAGCTCTTCAAATTCATGCCCTGATGTTCTTCAGCTCCTGTTCTCTTCCATCCCAGAATAATTCAGGCAATTGTACTTCTGAGATCTGATCTGCCATCTCAGCTCTTCTAATGCCCTTTGGCTCCAGTGTGGCTCCTCAGCCCTTTCTTTTGCTCCTCCACTGCACCAATACTCCTTCAGCTCCCATTTCTCAGTTTAGTATTCTTTAAACTTCCTTCTTTTCAACCTTCACAGTTTATTCTCTTTATTTGCTCCCAGTGTTACTCACTCTATCCTCCTAATGGACATCTCAAACCTTAATTATATCTCATACCAGCAGCTGTTCTCAGGCTGATGAGCACATTCTAGAAGAAAACCCAAGGCAGAAGGTCTTGCCTGTTAGACACTTTGCTATAATCCAGAGGTCACACATACAGACACGTAACCCAATAATTTACACTTGCTCCAGCATTACAGATTTTTCTTTCTGTTTAAATTACTTGGGAAGAGGTTACCCTGTCCTTAACAAGGTTAAGTATCTTCACATGGTGAGGTAGCACATGTCTAAAGCTTGGCAAGCTGTGTTGCTGGGAGAGCAGCGCGGGCTGGCTGGTTTGGTACATCAGTCACAGGATGAGAGTCTTTCTCACGTGACAGCCCCTCCTGTCACAGCATTTCTGCTATGCCATGGTGGGCTCAGACCCTGAGCTGGTCTCCGAGACTCCAGGCACACCGTTAACTGTGCCTCAGGTCCGGATCTGGGGTTATCACAGTTCTCCAGCCTGACCGTGAACCAGCCAGGACAGGGGGTGGGGATGGAGAGGCCAAGTTATGCCAGGAATGAGCCCGGGGAATGCAGCAGAGGTCACATTGCAGTGCGGGTACCGACACATGCCGCTCGTTCCAGCCCGCAGCTTGCTGAAACTCCTGGATGGAGGGCTCTCCCAAAGCCTGGGAAACTGGCAGTGGGCGATGACCTGCACCCACTGCATCTTCATCCTGTTTAGCATACGCCAAGTACAATAAGATGCATTAAGTCAAGTCTCTGCTCTACCCCAGCGCATGACGTGATTGGCAGAAGAACCTTTTTTCCCCTCTAATTCTGCTGATAGTATGTAATTCTGTTCATCCCTTTAGCCTTAGCCAAATATTTATGTCAAGCTGGGAAAAAAATGCCAGGCACAGAGCTGGGGGCGGAGGGAAAGCAATCTAGAAAAGGCTTATAAACCAATTTCAGCACATAAAGCACTTTACTTCTGCACAGTCATACTCAGATTAACAATGAAGTCGCTATGCTGGCCATTCCTTTTGTTAATTAACCTTCAACAGGTTAAACAGCCCACGACCATGCTATTAGATAATCAATAAACCTAGGTGCTAATTCCATACCCACAACACAAATGTTTTACTGGGTGAGGATAAAACCTAATGATGCCACACAGTCAAGAATATCCCAGCATTCCTGAACTTCATTTGACTCTTCAGCCCAAGTTGTTGTTCCCAAGGCAGGGATCTAACATGTACATCACTTCCACCACTTCCCCAGTTCTGGTTGAATGGTAAAATTCATTACTCATTTAATTTTAAATAAAAGCCAAAGGGCCCAATCATCATCAGAATGCCTCAGTGCTGTGCCAACACAGATGAAGAACAGCTTCCCTCTGATGCAGAGGGCTCAGTGCTGTGGCTCTTAGGTTAAGAATATGCCATCATTCTCTTAAGAGATTCAAAAGCAGAAACAAAGCCATAAATTATTTTCTAATTGCTTAGCAGTGAACAAAGGCACAAAGGACCTGCTGCTTCGCAACTCTTCCAAAGGCACGTGTGAATAAACAGGACTGCTGGGAGCCTAACAAACTGACAGCCCACCCCATGGAACACAAAGAGGAATGTTTGCCTAAACACTGCCTTTCAGCAAGACTGTAATCAGAGAAAAAAAACATGTATGATAAGAAAGATTCCTGGTGGTTCTGGCACAGCGATTATTTTCTACGCAATTGGGAAAGTTTGGAAACATTTGACTATGCTGTTCTGATGGCACGCTTTCAAAAAATACTAAAGCCCCAAGTGCTGATATTCAAACAGCAAATAAGTCCCAAACCAGTTACTAAACCAAAGCACTAAGTACAAAAAAACCCCCCATACACAGTTCTTCACATTTTCTGCACTATGAATGAAAAGATAATGGAAGCCTGTAGTGGTATCTGGTGTTAGCCTGTCCACAGGATAGGGGTATAACTATTACAAGTTGAAATAATCAACTTGCTTTTACTGAGGAGCCAAACAAAAGAGCAGAGAGGGGAGCTCCAGCTGCACATCTCAGCAGGGACAGCTCAGGGCAATGTGACACCATCAGGTATTATACCCTGAACACTGGCCCTCCTGTGAGGAGCGCTCAGGAGGTCTGTATTTGATGACTTTGAAACTGATCCATGAGCTGTACCAGGTCTGCAGGAAATCAGGCCAGCCTGCATTTTCTGAAGAGGCAGAAAGATCATGGAAATAGGGGAAAAAATCAGAAACAGCAATAATACCAGTAAAAACAAGTGGGTAATAGAAAGTGAGGAAGATAAACTGGTCTTCTCCTTCCTAGAGAAGCAGGAAGACGTTGCTTAAAAGCTTCTTAGAATGAGTACCATTTCTAAATCCTACCAAAAGATCACATGTGCTGAGCAAACAATATTCTCCTCACAAGAAGGTAAGTCCAACAAAAATTGCTCCTGGAAACCTGCAGAGCATGGGGCACTCCTGTAGTGTCCATCAGCTCTCCCTAGGGACACCTCCTGCACGGAAAGGGTTTACCTTGGTACATCTTACCTGTGCAAGGGAAAGGCAGCACAGCCTACACAGGGTTTGGGGTTAAATACAAGTTAAGACACTTTATCTGAACTAGGCCAGAGGCAGCTGTGGAATATAATGAGATTGTGATGGAAAGAAATGCACAGCCTGAACTTTTAAGCCACAAAACTGAGCTAAGCCAACAATTCATTAGTTACTTTTTCTAACACTGGGAGGGGGAGGAATATCAAGTGAAATATGAGCTAGATCACTCAGCAGGTATTTCTCAGATGCATGGGAATAAAGAACCCTGCGAGGCATTATTAATGTTTATTATTTGGGTCTGTTACAACACCGTTTATCACCAGTTATCTTCAACAGGCTCAACACCCAAGCCTAAGCTAGCCTGGAGTTTTATAGGCAACAAAAATCGTGGGTTCACAGCCTGATGAGGATCTCCCTGGGCTGAGCTGTGCCATTGCTCCAGCAATCCAAGTCTGCAGGCTGGCACACCACTGATTCACACCCACAAAGCCCCCAAAAATGCCTCCATGCACAGGAGCATACCAGTGAAAAGAGAAGTAATGCATAATCCCTTTCATCAGTCATGTTGACAAATCAGAAATAACTCAAGATATCTTAATTACAAAGCCCAAAATTCACTTTCATGGCTCACCAGGAGTAGTAGGGAGGGAATCAATCCTTCAAGGGAAAGGAATGAGCTGGTTCAGGTTGTTAAGGATGGTGAAGGGGCTGCAGCTGCTGATTTTAAGTCGATAAAAACATTTTAATTAATCATTCTTATGGGGTTTTGCTACAATGGTATTTTATTTTCAAGACGCTTGTTATCCCGTAACAACCAAAATAAAAAGATCATACTGAATTTCATCACTAGCACCCACAAGCCCTTAAATAGACATCGCAAACCCATATAACCTGAGTTATTAAATCAGCAGTCACAGCACATTTAAAAGCTCCTTGCATAAAAGCCCTATTGAAGGCGGTTCTGCAGGGGAACCCTGTGTGTTGACCCCAGGCAGATGTGGCCTCGTTGGCCTGAAATGGAGAGGCCTGGCATAAAAAGGTGTTTTGTCCAGGACGCAGAGAAACACCCTCCCCAACACACACGTCCCACAAACAGCCCTACATCCATCAGCTCTGCAACATCAGTGCTTCAAGGCATTCACAGAGTGAAACAGCAGTAGGAAAGCCTGCCCAAGTCTCCCCAGAGCACGCAGGGATTCCACCAGCTGCCCAGGAAAGACCTAATATAAGCTGTAAAAGTGATTTCAGATTCAATCAGAGAGGCTGCTCCTCTACATCTCTCTAATTGAGCAGGAGAGCAAGCCATGGGGACAGCAGAGGAAACCTGCTCTGCTCCTCTCCTGGAGAAATGTAATGACATGATGGCAGAGCATTTCTATCAGTTCCCCAGACTGCCAGAGCACCATTCATCAGGAGAATGGACCAGGAGAACAATCAGAAATCCATTAGCAAGCTGCCACTCGCCTTTGCAGCTCCCTGAACTCCTTATCAAATGTCAGAGCACTGAATGGCTTCTGTTGCTTAAGAGGATGGAAAGATCAAGAAATTGTTCCAAAGTGATAAAGATATTATTACAATTTTAACTTTTATTAGCATGAGGGCAACCATTTGCAAACCACGTTGTCCTTTTAAGTGAGTTTCTCAATTCTGGGAGAAAAGCTTCCAGCACAATTAAGATGGACAGAGATCTCCAGTACCACCAGCTGGCACCACAAGGAAAGCAGCGGGGAAGAAGGAAAAGCTGGAGATGGAGGGGATGCTGCTGGGTGGTTGTGATCAGTGCTTTTACTGCCTATAATCAGCAGCCAAAGAATACTGCAAAGTTGCAAGAAAACAGCAAGAATTACCAATGCTGCCATTTACTAGCAGGGGAGTGACCCCGTGAGAACATCAGCTCATCAGCAGCGTTTCACCTTGTTTTTCTGCAGGCTCAGTCCTGCTCTAAGTAACACTTCACTGTCCACCTACCACAGCATGAGACAGAGCCAAAAGCAATCTGCTCAAAATCTTCCCCAGCTACTTTCTTTAGATGAAAAGTGATCAGGCCGTTTAAAAAGCAATGCAAATAACCAGGTTCATAAATACATCTGCCCATTAAAGACTCCTCACCATCTTTCTCCAGTGTTATTTGTGTGTCTGAAAGCTGTTATCTGAGCTATTATCCGGCACAGAGACTAGAAAAAGATATTCTAAGCATATTAGCAGCATATTGAAATGATTTGTGCAGATTCACTCCATTCAGATGCTGCTGATGCTTGAAATACAATGAAGAATTTCAAACAGGAAACTTGCACGTGTACTGGAAGGAGGGAAAAAGCAATAATTAAAAAAAAATTAGGAATTCTCCAGCACAAGTATTTCTAGCTGCAAACTGATTCTCATTATCTTTCATCTGCCAAGAAAACAAATTAAAATATCAATCAAATGTAGCGATCCAGGTAAGAGTCTTAAACTGCATCTCTGGTTCAATAACAGCAATTACTGTGTCATCGTTCTCAACTCGTTGAGCGCCTCAAATGAGATCAGAAATGACTACAGGAAAAAAAAAACCGCAAAATCTCAACATAAATCTGACATCCACAGTACCCGAGTTACATTTGAACGATGACATTTTCGCCTCCAAAACAGGTAAGAGCGAAATGAAATTAAGGTTGTCAGCATTACTGCTATGAAATGTTAGCCATGTAGAGTCGTCGCTGTTTACATTTACTAGAATTTTTCAAGTGAAAGTCAGTCTGAAGCTTTGAAGTGTGTGGAAACAACGAGACAGTATGAAATCCTGGAGGACTAAAGGCTGCTGAGCAAGGCTCAGATGCACTTACTGTGATACTGGAAGTCCACAGTGTCCAAGCACAGCATTTGTTTTACACCAGTGTGCTGAGCTATCACGAGTTACACACAGGAGCAGATCACTGAAACAGCAGCGGGTGTCATCTTAAAGCTCTGTTTATTTTCCACCAAGACAAGAGGAAACACATATCCAGCAGAAGAACACTTGGATCCGCGTGAGACCCTGGGACTTTCCTTCGCCTGCACAGACCAGACCACACACAAACATTAAAATATTGTGGAAGGGACTAGAACTAGTGACAAAACTCTTGATGCACTGTGCAACTCTCTGCAAGCTGAGATTTCCTAAGGAAATTCCTTACAGCAATACCTCCTATATTATCTTTCTTTCAGAACAGCCAGTTAGGGGTATTCAGACTTCATATGCCAAGTGTCACCTGAGCATGAATCTTCTTTAAAACGTCAGTTAAGAGCCAATGGAGGAGGGGTAATTTCCTCACTGGTACGAGGTCTGTGTTTGCCCCATAGCCCAGCCTGGCAGGGATCAGCCATCACAAGCACCCAAAGACTGTGGTGTGGCTGACAGCAGATGAGCTATTAGTTATGGCCCAGTTCCTACAGGACAGATGTCATCCCTGCAGTCCATAAGTACAGCCATCAGCCTTCCCGACAGCATCAACAGCTGGGGAAGTGGGCAGGACAGACTAAAAAGCCCTTTTTCTCCCTAAAATGCCCAGAATCCTTCCCTCAGGCACCACAACCACATGCTCACTGTCACCTGTGGATCTTCTGGCCTGGGGACTCTTCTGCCAGGGGTTTCAAACAGGCGCCTTCTCAAGTGCTACATCCGTGTAAATAAGTAGGTTTTTTACGAATTAAATTAGTTGAGCATATTCTATGAAGTTATTTCATTTGTTTTTGCTCCTGTTCATTTATTCCAATCTGCTGCACCTTCCCTTGGAGAGGTTATTAAACGCTCTGCTAATGGCCGCCAGCACTCGTTTAATTCTTCCTAATGAATGTATGAGTGAGTAGCGGAAGCTATTATGTAGGGCTTAATAAAGGGCGGGAAGGAATTTCCTAAAATTTATTGCCACAGGCTGCTGCTTGAAGATAAAATAAATGGTAATTGCTTGGAACAGGAAAGAGAAGGATGATAAAATGTCCCTAGACATGAGGTAAAAAAAAACACCAATGCTCTGAACCAAAATCTCAAAGCCCAAAGGATCACGAAGGCAAGATGGCCTTCTCCAGCTTCAGCTTTTGGTAATCCTTAAGACTTTTCCTTTGAATATGGATGCTGACTGAACTCAATCTCAGCTGGAATGATTATTTTATGATACCAGAAAGACAACCATTCATATATAAAAAAAAAGGCATTAATTCAGACCGCATCTTATGAAAATATTATTTGCAGGAAAGGGACAATGCGGAGGAAATGGAAGGCCAATGTTTCTGGACTGTTGAGTCCAGCAATACAATCTTCCCTAAAGTACAGGCTTTGTGGAATGCAGGAGACACATAACACTTTGCTACAATTATATTTCTGCTTTCCCATCGCTGTGTTGGTCAGGGCTGATGGAAGAAGGGAAATTGCCGAGAGGTGAACCCGTGTGTTGTTTCTTTGATTTCTGTGACTGTTTGTTAAAAGAGGTAAAAACCAGCACGCTGGATGAGAAAAAGTGTCTGAACTGGAAGTCCTGAGTGTCTGTCCTGCTCCAAAGTGCTGCAATCACACTGTCAGCCTCCAGGTCAGGCCTCAACAACTGGCAAGAACAAAGTGGAAATCTAAGACCCATCCCCTGTAATTGCAATGCAGGAGAAAAACCACAGGTTTTCAAAACAAAGCTTCTTGTTATAACTCACAAGAGCTTCCTGTCCACAGAAACCTTCAGGCTTCGCTCAGGCAGGGTGATCCAGCCATACAGATGAGTTTGGCTAAAAACTTTGATTAGTACCATCAAGAAAGCTGAGAAGCAAGTTTCCCAAGAACAAGTCTGATTTTTTGGTCACACTAAGCTGTTGTAGGTGATATTTTGTACCAAAGCATTCATTAAAATCAGGCTGTTCATGAGTTTCACCAGCTCGTATGTTTAGGAACAGAAGCAGGAATCAGATTGGAACATTTGTGATTAGAGCAATAGCTCAAGGGTCACAGGCTGGGAGAGGAGAGAAGGGATGTCAGGGATGTCTGGATGTCACCTCATCCAAGTCAGCTGCTCCAGAAAGGACACTGTCAAACTCTAAGCACCATCTTCCCAAAATGCAGCAGGATGGAACAACCATGCTCAACCATAGAAAGAAGATGTCAAAATAGCAATTTGAGCGAGCAAGGCAACCACTTCCCTTTACATAAAGGGGCAGAAAGAGAGAAATACTATTTTCAATAGCAAGCTAATATATCCAAGAGCTTAAAAGCTGACCCAAAAAGAAAAACAAGATTAGGTTTGCTCTTTTCTGCTGCTTCGAGCAGACAAAGCCCCTCTCAGAAAACCACCATTTTTCATGCCAGCTTTGACTATCTTAAAACCAGGAAAAAAGAGGATAAAATCCAATTTTTCTTTCTAAATCCTTGGCAGGTCATCTGCAACAGCAGGCCAACAGCTTTTCTAGCAGGCAATAAGAAATTATTACTTTCTTTTCTAAACAAAGATTACAGTTGCTTCAGCTCAACAGCAGGATTTTCACAGTCCAATGGAATACAAAGCAATCACCCAACCTGCAAGAGCATTCAATCTGAAGATGGACAGTTGCTTCTCCAAGAGAAAAAGCAACAATTCCATAGAGACAAAGAAAAACAACCAAAAAACCCCACCCAAAAATAATCAAAACTAACAAAATTATCAGCTTCACTGAAAGACAAAAGGCGAGCAGGTACAAGATGAGTGTGAAATGTCAGGGTATATATTACACATGTTTGCAAAGGATCAAAGTTGGGTGGCTACCAGATAGGTATCTGCAAGAGGGTGTTATGTACATGAGTTTAATCTGCTCCCACCCCAAAGAATAAATCAAAGCCAAATCAACGTGCACAGCATTCCGTATCAGCACCAAAACCTGTACCAAAGGCAGAGCTTCCCATTCAAAACAGTAAACACAAACTATCCCGTCTCTGAAGACCTTCAAGCGCTTCCACCCTTTTCTTTTAACCCTTTTCCCTTCTTATGAATAAGTCTTATTACAGATTTATATGGGTTATAGAGCAAGAAGTTGCAGCTTTATGGCAATAAAGAACATAAAAGATCTGATTTTGACTTACGAACAACCCAAGCAGGTAGTCGTTAACTACTCACGATGCTCATTCCTGTTCCCTGCTACACAGAAAAACAGCATTTCATCTGCCTCGACATGGGCACATCCCCAGAATCACTCCCTACACAAACCTCAATTACCCAGCCTGAAAATATGTATTTTACTTATCTAAGGACAATCCTCATAGTGAGGAGGAATGATTGCGGGGAAAAAAAGAATAAAATCCCAATTATACTTTCAAACATATCACTGATGTCAGGCATAAAGAAGAAGCGACTTTTCCTTTGGTTGTATTTTGGTTTTTGGTAGCACACCGCTACTGTGTGCAAGAGCCAGATGTGGGAGGGAAAGTGTAGGTGGCATAAGGGAAAGTGGGAACGAAGGTCCTTGTCGAGGTTTGTCTGTGGCACACTGCATTTCACAGTAACAGGAGCTCTGTCATCAAGGCTGGCTCGCAACCACCCCCACAGCAGGAAGTGGCAGAAGAGCCCCAGAGAAGCCGTGCACATTTCCATCACCCTCCTCCCCCATCCCTGTTATCTGCTTTTACTTGTGCATCTCATAAAACACCCCCAGGCCAACCCCTGGCAAGGCCAGCTCCTCAAGCCAGAGCTTCATAAAACGTTCCAGGTACAATCCCAGGCTAAAAGCAATTCCCTCACCGCAGCCACAAACCTTTGATGCTCAGATTGACATGTCAGCCTCCAAAATCAAGAGTCAGGACGAGTGATTTGTACTCCAGAGGAGCTGGAGGTGCTGCACGGCACGAGGAGATGAATTCCAAAGTCCCTGGCTCCAGTGGGATTTTGGGCAGGAGCTGAATTCACACAGCTCAGCTGATCTGGCCCCACCATGACATGGTGTCAGGGTGTAGGTGCACTGACAGAACTTCTTAGCAAAAGCTCTCCCACAAACCTCCTCCTTCTCCCCAACTTTCTTTGCCTAAAGTATTGCACTTTGAGATTATTTTTTTAAACACTTTTTTGATGGGGAGAGAGGTGCAAGGGAAAACATCCAAGATACTCTAATCCGGTTCACTGTAATCTAAAGAAATCCATTTATTCAGCTTTGCATTCAGCATCATTGTGAGAATAATTTTTAATAGTACTGCTTATTCGGATCCATTTTAAATAAATCAGAATTTGGTTACAAGTCAGCAGTGCACCCTGAAATTACCTCTTCAGTACATATCCTCTCAAGTAAGACCTTAGTCTCCTAAGAAGGCTGCAAAGCTCCCCTGGACTCATCCCTTATGCCTGCTGCACAAATGGATACTCCACGTGGCTGGCCATGGACACAACCACAGAACATGCTGCAGCAAGGATAAAGAGAGCTCAAATCCAAGTGTGATTGTGCAAGATTGCACTGAAGAGGTCTCGGAGTAGAAGACGGCACCTTTACTTGCACAGGGTTACTTTTACTCCTAAAAATTTTAGAAGTTAGTACATTTTTAAAATTCAGCTGCTAGCAATTCCAATTTGAGAATCATAAGAAGTACTATATTAATAATTGAAATGTAAAATGCCTGTCTGATTCACTGCAGCCCTCAGTCCCCCTCCCCAAAGGGCTTGTTTGCCTTAGGGGAGCATTTCGCAAGCAACACATCAAGTTTCTGAAATACAACTTGAGCAGATGAAAGCCTCCCAACCACAGAAGAGCCGCCGTCCTTCTAATTCTGGAATTTAAAAACTGTGACATTCACGGAGCTATTTAAACTAATTTAAAGGTAGAACAGCCAAAATATTTCAGCCCAATCAGGCACTTCAGCTACCACACTTTATAGTGATTTCAGATGTGGCTCATCAGCAATCTCCCCATTTCAGCCACAACATCCACCCTTTATCTCCCAGCAGACACTGGACTGACTCACCAGGGCCAGGGTGACGACGCACCCTCGGCACTGGGTGATTCAAGGCTATCTGGTGGCCACGAAATGCGTCTCATTCCAGGGGCTCCAGATCATCCTGCTCTGAAGTCCTTCTGAAGCCCACCACTTCCTAATTTGGGAACACTGCAGATGACAGGGATGTCTGAGCTGGAAGGCATCTGCTTTGTTGGTGTCTGCGACTTTCACCTTGATGTTTTTAATGCCTCTGTAGTTATGCAGGACTAAATTATGAGGGCATGGCCAACACAATGCAATATGCACTCTTCTTGGGAAAAGTAACCTAACTTACCAAGTTAGAACACAAACACCTCACTGGATTTGTGCTGCTTATTCCAGTGAGTGGAATGCAAATATTTCAACTTAACATTTCACGGTTCTTTGAGTCCTAACCTGATAATAAATGCAGCACTGATCCATTTTCATTTAATGTTCTTCAAATCCTGTGTTTTTAACCACAATTACAAAGGCACGCTGCTGCTCAGTGAAGTTCACCATTCCTCTCAGGAGGGGTCAGCTTATCAAGACTGCGGCAGGTCTTCAGTGAAATGTCATGCACTGCCTTTGCTTTGCAGAGGCAAAACTGCAGTCACCCAGATGATTATATTAGCATTTGAAGGTAGCATTTGCCTCCAAAAATCCAACCTTTACTATTCTAAGTCATCCTTTTGCTTGGCTCAAAATATGACCTGCTTAAGAGGGGTTATTAGCTGTCCCTTTTGCTAATCAGTCAGAGCCTTGAGGATTTGGCCCTCTCCAGACCTGTCGCTGCAGCAATTCCAGAATTAACCCCTAGATTTTGTCCCCACAGCAAGCACAAAGAACCCACACCACACCTGGTGGGGTATCTGTGGTCATACAAAGCCTTGCTGTACTCCCACTCTCCTGCAAGAGCGAGGTAAAAACCACCCAGCAATTCTTGCAGTGAGGTCGAAATTAGACTGAAGTTTCCCCAACAGATTTTTTTCTTCCATAATGACAGGGAATGTGAAAGGTTGAGCAACACTTACACTGTCTTATATGATCACCCCATAACAATAATTACTACTTAATACCTGAAACATGATAGCACCTTGACATCCAAACCTCTGCGTGGGAGGCACTATTTAGACATAACAGACAATCTGCAGAGCCCGGAGAAATTGCAGCTTCTGCATGAACATCAACAGTATCAAATGATGGGAAGAGCTTTGTCTTCCCTCCAGTTCATTTCCTGTAAAGGATGTCTATTTTCTATTAAATAGCTGCACACTGGGTAAAAAAAAAAAATGTATATAGCAAACACATTTAGTGCAATCCATTGATAGTCTTACAAAGAAGTAAAGGTTTGATTATAGAAGAATTTTAAATGCAGCTTCTTATCCATCCAGTTAAATATATTCAAGAAGAAATAACAGCTTGGCATTTATTCAAAATTTTTCATTGGAGCTATCCTAAGTTATTTGCAAACATGAGGTGTAGCCAGACAACAGCTCTAATAGCTGTTCCAGTCATTCTGACTAGGACGTAGCTTTTAAATGAACATTATGTGTTGTCAGACTTACAGAAGAAATGTAAAGAACTTAGAGCCAATAAAAGAAATAAAAATAAAATCCCATTCAAGCTACATATTTATAGCTTAAAGTATTTTGCTAGATGCACTAAATCTTCTCCATTATTATAAAATTCTCCCACCCAGAAGAGATTTGAGTAAAATAGAATATTATTAGATTACAGCTTTGCTTTTGTAGACATTGTTATGACTTCATAACAGTTTAATTCCACAATTAGCTCTGTGAGAGCAATTCTGACATTCAGACAACACCAACTGCGTAAATAGCTGTAACAAGCTGAATTTGTTTCCAGATACTCCCTGAGCGTCTTTGCCAGGAACAGCTCACATTTACAAGTGTTGAACACAATGCTACAAGAGGACTTACAGAATCAATTTCTATACTGACAAGAATTTAACGTTAAAAAAAGTATATATGTTTTTTAAAAGTCAGTGCAGCACAGCAAAAAAAATAGGGGAATGAGATCAAATGCAGAAAACAGAAAAAAATTAAAGGGAATGTAGCACTGAAAACTATTTCTGTTTGGGATTTTTTCTAAAACAAAGAACAGTCTGAAATGGAGCTTGAGGAGGAGAGGGAGCAAGACTTTCCCATTAACAGCGAAAGCAAACATCACCTACCAACCTCTTTTTCATCCACCAGCAAGCTCACAAAGATTACAGGTTCTAAAAGTAACTAAAAAGACTTGACAACCACTATTTCCGAAATTCACGGTTGTCACTTCTGACCCTTGTTCTTGCCATTAAACTTTTGCTCACTTCCAAGACGCTTCTTACTGCAAGGGCTGTTTTAATCAGAGCCAGTTTAGGAAGTCACAGAAGACATCTGGTGGCCAGTGCCCCAAATGACAATTGCAGTTTCTTTATACCTTTATAATAAGCATTAGATTTTAACTAAGTAAATATTTTAAAACATTTTAATTAAGTAAATAATTTTATTAACAAAAATCCAAGTTAAGGCCAAGTTTACTGCATAAGAGCCCCGTGATAACCCACTGTGGCCAGGCCAGGAACTGAGAACTTGGGAATAGCCCTTTCACCAGGTACATTAAATGAGGCAGCACCTAAATAGCAGCCTTTGAAATAACACAAATGACATAGCAAACATTTCCTGAAAGCTCAAAGAATTTCCTATTTAAAGTTTCCATGTCCTTATCCCACTACCATTCACACATTCAGCCTCTGGAAAAACAACCTTGTTTATTCTGGGAACACACACACAAAAACAGGCCATGAAAAAGCCATCAGTTCCCCCAGGTGTGGACTGGCAGCGGATCAGCAAACTGGGGTCACTGTAAAACCTGACAGAGCTCATCTGCATGTGCTGGGAGATTCTGGATGTGCAGAGTAAGTGAAATTTCCTCCTCTACAGCGTCAGCATGACGGGAAACACAGGGAACATGCCCAGGTCACTCTGCTCTTCCAACAGCAATGGACATTGGACAGGAAACAAACAGCAGGTCAGCAAACCGGGGAGTCCTGCCCTTCAGCAAACCTTGCTATCCAAAACCCAGGCGTTTAACAGGCAGCAGAGTATGTAACACAGCAGTCTTAATCACACATTATTCCCAGTTTGTGAGGCCATCACTCCTCTTTGATGCAAATGTGGAGTGCAAACCACAGCAGAGGAAGGTTCAGCCTTTTACTATTTTATGAGCTCTAAGGAGAGACTGGACCAAACAACATTTGCTATGGCTCAGACAGCACTTCAAAGGAGGAATATACAGAAAGGCAGACTGGACACAGCTCAGGCACTGGGAAGAATCCTGAGCTGACGTGGTAGGAATAAGGTAGGAACTGAAGTCAGCCAAAAA
Source organism: Sclerurus mexicanus (assembly GCA_013396755.1). Classification (NCBI taxonomy): domain Eukaryota; kingdom Metazoa; phylum Chordata; class Aves; order Passeriformes; family Furnariidae; genus Sclerurus; species Sclerurus mexicanus. The sequence continues at coordinate 77,865 of VWZF01002318.1, read as the reverse complement.
GATAAATGCACCAAAATGCCTTAAAAAAGCGGCACTAATGGATAAGCAGCTTCTCAAGGCAGGCAACGTGTAGTAATATTGATTCTTTAATAGACACAATGAAACCAAAGTCTTAATGATTAATAATCTCTTGTGAAACTCTATTCATTAGGTAAAAACAGTGCTCAGAGATGACACAACATAAATCAGGCAGTCTCCTCACTCATGAAAGAATGATGAGCTTGCTCACGTCCATGTAAATTAGCAGCAATCACTGCAGAAAAGCAAGCTTGGGCTTTTCACAACCCAACCCGTAACAGCAAGGAAGAAATGCTGGGGAAACAAAACAACACGCAGAAAAACTCCCCTCATTTCAACACTGACTTCAGAAAGCACTTTAGGCAAAAGCTAAAGCAAGCTGGTATTCAAGACATGCTTGCCCTGGCATTAGGAGATGTGTGGAAAGGGACTCCTCCCACAGCACAACACTCCATTTTAGCAGATTTATATCAGATTTTGCCATGAGGGCAATGAAACTTCCAGCAATTTCACAAAGAGTTATGCTTCATATCTCACTGCAGCACTGGCATTGAACACACGATTTTAAAGACAGAACAAAGTTAGGAACTAAGCTCTAAGTAAGAACTAATTTAGTTAAGAACTAAGGAAAGACATTTCCTAAGGCAGCTTTACTCACTAAAATTGAGTGTTCATTACCTTTTTGTCGAAGAATCTTCCTTAAACTGATAAAATGGACATTGTGGTAGGCAAATTAATAACCTCTACAGGTTGTTTAGATCGATCTTCAATCAACACGGAGCTGACTGATAACACAGTCACAAAAGCAAGGCAACAAGAGTCCCTCTTGCTTCTGCTGAAACTGCTCTGCATGTTCCTGCAGCAATGGACTTCTGGGATTCACAGCAGACCTTTTATAAGGAGACTTACTCCTCACAAGAATGGCACAGCACAGTTGAAATGACAAAAGACTGCTACGTGAAGACACTAGTGCTCTTTATACAGCTCTCAACAGACACTGCAGACAGAAGACAGCCCCCTGCCTCTCCCAAAAAAAAGAAGAAAAAGGAAAGCAAAGTCCATCTGTAACAATAACTCCAGAAGGACACCACTGTTTTAAACACTTCCTTCAGTCTGTGTGAATGCAAATTGGAGAGTTTCATACAGCTGAAAGAGATGGCATCTGTATCACACCGAACATCCACGGTACCACAGCCATCCAGATTTTAAACCTTATGGTGTGGACTGAATACCCTGATGGAGCTGCAGAAATGTTCCGGGATGTCTTGGGATGCTAAAATACCCCAAACAGGGCCCAAAGCTTAAGGCAGGGCGCTTTACTGAACACAGCTGGTATCAGCTGGGTGTTAAGAGCTAGACTGACTCCTGTGGCCCTGCATCCAGACTGCCTGGTGTCAGGTGCCAGCATTCCTTACCTGACACCTGCCAAGACACTGCTTACATCCACACCAGGAATATCAACACTCACCCATTTATTTCTTGTCTGCTCTATCAGAGTTCCTATAAGCACAGCTGCAAACACAACCCTGTTGTTCCAAGAAACAATCCAACAGCATTCCCACCCTAAAATGACAGTCAACAAGACAAGATTTTTCCAAGTCCATTTTCACCTTTCTGCACCCTCATGATCTGTCACGTTCCACAGAGCCCAACACTGAGAGCAGCAGGGTTGAACTCAGGATTCCCAACTCTCAGCAACAGGACTGTGTCAACTCCTCACTTTCAAGCTTAAGATTTAAACTCTTCAATTTAAAATACTGTGAGTTTGGTGGTAAATGTTGAAGTGTGCTGAAAGAGATGATTTCTATTCTAACACACAGCAGCTTTCTCTTGCCTCCCTATCCTGATTTACTACCATAGCCTTCCTATTAATATTTGTAAATAAGAATGCAGAACCAGCATAATCTGTTAATGAAAGTGTGGCATATAAGCAACCACTACCTATTTGTCATGAAGGAGATGAACTGCTTAAACATGGCAAGTTATCAAAGATTAGTCAGTGCACAAAACAGAACTGCTTTTGCCCAGGAAAGGGATTAGCCTTTCCCCATCATCATCATCATCCACCTCGGTCTGTCGAAAAGCAGTTTAGCCAGTCTTAGGTCTCTTTCCTAACATATTCCAACTTTAGATCAAGTTTTGTGGAGGAGCTTCTTAGCAAAACCTACTGGTATTTAATAATTGGAGCAGGAAAAAATATAGCAAGAGCCTTATGTGATGAAAAAGGATAGAGTCAGAAGCAGTAAACAAATCTGCATTTGGCATGCAGCAGATGTCAGCATTAACCAGCCTAATACTGAGGCACAGTGAAGTTGGATACATGAGCAATGATCTCAAAAGCTGGGGATAAATCTCTCCTAATAGAGATGGAAATTAAAGTTTGGGAGCTGGCAAATCTCCAGCCTAACAACGAAGAAAGTTTTGTCAGTTCAGAACACAGACCTGAGACACTGAAGGCAGGCTCTAAATAATGGATTCCTATTAGGCTGATGCTAATGATCCAATTTCAGGTGAATGGTCTAAAGCGGATTCAGGAGTAGTAAAACAGTTTCTTTCAAGTCTCAGGTTTTGCAGTTGGTGAAGCAGAGACAGAGTGTAAAAATACCCTGAGGAGCAATGGAAAGAGATAAATGCAGGGTTTATAAGTACATGGGCTTGAAGAGACTGTTCTAGTATGAAAGGAATCTCAATTAAATCATTCCCATATATGGGCAATTGACTATCTAATAAATGTATATTGCATATAACGAAGACTTACTGAGCTCACCTACAGGATAAAAGATAATGAGTACAAAAATCAGACCTTGAAGATCATCTCGCTCCAGCCCCCTGCCACGAGGAGGAACATCTTCCACCAGCCCAGGTTGCTCCAAATCCTGTCCAACCTGGCCTTGGACACTTCCAGGGATGGGGCAGCCACAGCTTCTCTGGGCACCCTGTGCCAGGGCCTGCCCACCCTCACAGGCAAGAATTCCTTCCCAATATCTAATCTAAATTTACCCTATTTCAGTTTGAAGCCATTTCCCCTTGCCCTATCACTCCACGCCCTTTTAAAAAGTCCTTCTCCATCTCTCTTGAAGCCCCTTTAGGCACTGGAGGGGGCTCTAAGGTCTCCCCAGAGCCTTCTCTGAACTGAACATCCCCAGCTCTCTCAGCCAGAAGGGCTTCAGCCCTCAGAGCATCTCCTGGCCCCCTCTGGCCTTGCTCCAACAGGTCCATGTCCTTCCTGTGCTGGAGCCCCCAGAGCTGGAGCCAGCTCTGCAAGGGGGAGTCTCACCACAGCGGAGTACAGGGGAAGAATCCCTTCCCTCACCCTGCTGGAGATGAGCCCAGGATATGGTTGGAACTGATCATAATGTAATTTACTCATTTTCACAGTTCAGACAGTTGAATTATGAAATTTAACAGCATAAAAAAATAGTTTGTTAAACCAGAAGACCCTCAAAAATTATTTTTTCATCAATAACACAGGAAAAGATACTTTTAATTGGGGGGGGTTTTCCTCATAGTGAATTTCATAGGGCACACCTCCAACTGGCAGCTGGGCAAGCTGAAGCTATGGATCCATTTTGCAAAATTACTTCCTAATTAAAGCAGTAAAACTTTCAGCACCCTTGTAAGAAAATTCAGATCTCGTATGACAGAGACTGTAGTTGGCTGACTTCAGCTATATTCAGCACTAAAGGTGTAAGAAAAATGGATCCAGTTCTGCTGTTCCTCTCTCTTTATAGTGAGATAAACAGATCGTTTGAGCTTCCCTATCACTTACCTGCTGGAAGACAAACTCTAAGACAACATTTTATCATTATGAAAGACTCGGAAAAGAACATTCTTGTGTGATTGCTTTATCAATCTCTTCTTCACCTCTGCATCACGTGTCTAATGACGAGAATTCATTTTTTAAACCTTCAAGTGCTGCTTTTGCTTGGAGATACTATTCTACCAAGGTGCTTCAGGGAATCTGCTCATCACTCAGCACAGCAACACCTTTTCAAAACAGATAGAGAGGGTGTGGTGTTTGCTGATCACTTAACTCCTGCCAACTCTGGGATCAGAGCTGAGCCCTCTGGGAATACACCTTCCTTTTCAGAAGTTTGAGTTTTGCTGAGATTGATGTTCTGAAAAGGCACAAGACACTAGTGTGAAAACTTCAAAATGCACTGACAAAGTCTTTCCCATTAACTGTCTACTGACCACAGCTTTTCTCTCAGCTGGATATTCCCAAAAAGCAGTGACTATAGACTCGTTTCTCACCAAGAAAAGCACAGGGAAAAAGGCAAACTTTGCCTTTGTAATTCCTCTCAAGTTCAAGCTTGCAAGCAATCTGTGAGCTGGAGTAATCTGCATCAAGATGAAATCTGTAAAATCCATCAAGGGCTACTCTGCTGCCCAGGGTAACGACACGAGCATGAACTCCAGCCTGTAAAACAGCCTTCGTGGGGAAACTAACAGTACAAAGAGAGAAGCCCAAAACTTGCCCATAGATTACTTTTTCCCCCTTAAGGCACTCCCCAATTGTCAGCTCATGACAAAATTTAGAGCCTTTCTGCATTATTCTCACAGAACATTTGAGCACCAGCAGAGCTGATTTCTGGCCAGTTGCCTCCTTGCTTTTCAGAAGCCTCTTGATGTGTAGCTTTGAGCGCTACGGAGAGTGCGACCGAGAAATCAAAGTTATTTTGCCGTACACTGTTAGCATTTGATAATTTTCACTAACCTTTCTGCAAAGATTTGATACCACTGAAGCAGTTCAGATCTTCAGTGCTCTGAAAATGAAGTGCCTGCTGAACGAGCTTTGGTAGAACTTTGCAGGCAAAGGTCCCACCAACACAGGGTCACAAAACAGCTTCATGAAAACACAACCCCGAGTGGAGAGAACCCTGCTACCAACAACTCCACTTTTTTTGTTTGTTTTATCATGAGCTTTAATACACAAAAACTTCAAGCAAGTACCTTTAAGAGTCCATCTGTCTCTAGGGGATTAAGTGGCCCACCATGGAATTTCTCCTTAAGCATTTTTCAGTTATGAAAAGCCAGAAACACGATTTTCCTGGGACAAACTAGTTCCCACAGTGTGATAGAGAAGCCAGATACAGTGTCTGGTATTTAGAAGAAACTCTGTAATGACAGTACTGAAAGACAAACATGCAAATATTTAAGCTCTGAGAAAACACCCATCTATTTTTATGAACTACAGCCCATGGCACAATACCTGAATAGGACTGAAAGCATTAAATACTGTCCTGCCCATTAATCATAAAGTATGTCAGACTACATATTTTGAAGAAAAATTTTCAAGAGAAAAAAACGAAGAACTTTCTAAAGTGAACTTGGTTCCCCCTTTATTTATCTAGATATTTTAAGATAGCATTTTTCTGGACAGGAGCAGCCCAAACTCAAAAGAGAACTGAATAAATAATGGTGGTACTGCCTTCTACTGCCAGGACTTGGAAGAACCATTTCATCCACTAAAAGGAAGAAACTTTTCCTCGTGTAGAAAAGCGAGGCTGATCTTTTGCAGTTCTCTTAACAGATGTCCTTGCCCTGATGTCCTCTTTCAAGTTTATTCTTCTCTAAATCAAGACACCGAGGTCTCTCATGAACATATGGTGTATGGACATTAGAGATGTCATTTTTCCTTGCCAGTGTGCTGGGATCTGCTGACCCCAGGTCACACTGGCAAGAAGTTACCATCTGCCTCCTCCTGTTGGATGATCAAAAAGGAGTGTTTCTGGCTCTTCTGCTACAGCAAAACATCCAAGGTAGTTAGGATATTGTATTGCTTGCAGTTAGTGCTCTGGCTCTATCTCATCTGACCTTGAAACTCTGTCCAAAGTAGTAAAAGCAGGAACCAAAGTGGGGGTGGAGGAGTGGGTATATCACAGGAGTGAGAGCATAAAAAAATCCAGCAGCAGGTTTAACATCAGAAGGCCAAAGTAGCCCTTACATTCTCTAAACTTCCCCTACATACTTTCTGTTTCCTCAGCACACAAATATTGTATGGAAAATTAAAAGGAACAACACTGAAGTAACTCAAAACAGTATTTCAGCACAGCAGCACATACATGGGATCCCTGTCTCTTTGCTGAACACAGTACAGGGTTTCTTGGGTGCTTCTAGAAGCACACACAGAACGAGATAAAGTTTGAAAGCAAGGCCTTGCTAAAAATGAAAACAAATCAAAACTTTTCCACTAACCAGATTGTGTTTTCAGACACAGCAAATTTCAGGTTTTAGTTATATGAAGATTACAGATGTAGTTTTGGTTTGTTCACAGATAAACTTCCTCTGCAGGACAAAACTGTTGCAGAAGTTTTGTCAAAATCCCACTCCCCAGCCAAAGACAGCAGCCAGAAGTGTGTCATCTCAAAGAACATTAGCACTAAAACATTGTTGTGCAAAAGCAAGGACTAATCCAAAAAGTTTCAGTGAAACTCTGCGTTTCTGCATCACACTTCTGTGGAGATGCCTTCAGTTTACAATTTCTTTGGTCCTTTTTTTTTTGTTTTGTTTTAGGCAAGAAGCAACATTTCAAGCAGTCACTAACCTATCTCTGAGTCCTACAAAGCTTTTCATCAGGCTTCTATCCTGAGATTCTCAAGTCCCCTCTTTGCAGAAGACCAGCAAGTGACAGGGTTGCTATACCCCAAACTTGGCCACTTTTGGCCTCTAGCACTTCAATCCATGACACCACAAGATGAAAGTTTAAGCAGCTATGAGAAACCACTAAGCAAAAGTGCTGTAAATGCACTGAGCAAATTGACAAGACCAAAATCACAAAGTTTCCAAAATAAGGAGAGTTTTTTTTTCCCAAGTAGCAGAGTCCCTTTGGTAAAGATAATTAAAGACCACTTATCACTGACCACAGCATCACCCTCAGCTGTGGTTGGTTGGTCTATACTCTGACCCAGACAAGTCAAAAAGGATCAAACATTTTCCCAAACTGCAAACCAGAAGGCAGAAATTAGAAAGTTGTACAAATGAATGGTACTTCCTTGTATTTCACCTTTAGCTGTACAACCTCTCCTCAGATTTCAAGCAATCTGACCGAAGTATTTTCTTAATAAACCATCACAGAAGGTCTGCATTAAGCAGCAAGGGAGAGAAGACAAAACTTCCACAGAGTACATGGCTGTATCTGCTCTGTGCCCTTGAATAAATCCATACCGTACCTGGCTCAGGAAACCAAAATTACACCAAATACCAAGAGAAACCTCTCACCATGTTCGACGAAGACATTACAGTGTGGGCCCCCATGCCTCGATGACTCCTTCTTCCCTGCTCCTTTGATAAAGTGCAGGGCAGGCAGACTCGGCCTCCTTTGGTCCCCAAGAACTTTTCCAGGCTGCTGCCCCATAAAGTAACTCTGGGCAGCCTTTCCCAGGACGAGAAGCTTCCCAAGAAGTCCGTGACCCCCGATCCTGCAGGCTGGGAAGGCGCTCTGAAGGAGAAGGTGTTTGGGTGGGCGCGCTGGCCGCGCTCACGGTGGGATAAAGTCACTCGAAGCGGAAGAATTAAGACAGATTCCTCCAGTGCTCCTGAAGACAGCAACAAGGCCCCTTAGGTGACTTTATGCATAGGAAGAACCCCAAACAAGTAAAAGTTCCAACTGCTCAGCAATGACCAAGCGCTACCAAAGTCTGGCTTGTCCTCCAGCGGGGCCGAAGCGGGATTAGTTCACCTCACAAGCAAAGAAACCACACACAGGGCTCACCCAGGGCAGGAAACAGCCATTCCCGCCGCAACCAGCGTCAAGGCCTCCTTTTTTTCTTTT
>VWZF01002318.1:55095-68907 GCA_013396755.1 Sclerurus mexicanus | reverse complement strand
GGGAGGCTGAGGGGGCTGGGCCTGGTTGGTCTGGAGAAGGGATCTCACTCATACATATAAATATCTCCAAGGTGGGTGTCAGGAGGATGGTGCCAGACTCTCCCCAGCGACAGGACAAGGAGCAATGGCCATGAGCTAAAATACAAGATGTTTTGCCTCAACATGAGCAGGGAAGGCATGGAGTGTCCCTCTGTGGAGACACCCCAAACACAGCTGGACACATCCCTGTGTCACCTGCTCCAGGTGACCCTGCCCTGGCAGGGGGGGTGGACTGGAGCTTCTCCAGAGGTCCCTTCCAACACTAACAATTCTGTGATTCTGTGAAAAAACACCTCTGAGAGAGCGAGTTGTGGGTCTGTGAGGGGCAGGGGTGAAGGGAAGGGTGAGGTTCTTTATTAATGCTGTCAAAGCATATGCAGAACTCATTACCAAAACCAGCCACAGAGGCATATGCATGTGACAGTAAAACACATATTTTATTGATACACTTTTGTGTGCCATTTGGTACAAACATGGAGTTAGACCCCCAAATTTTTTACCGTGCACTGTAGTGCCCCTAGATGTGCAGCATTAGCATTCCCTGAGCTAAAAATGCTGAAAACACTTAGTTTCTCATACATTCTCCAGTTCACCTTGGGAATAGAAGAGGGTTGAGGCAGCAGCTTGAGGTCAGGGTGTTTCGGTCAAAGGTCTGTGGTTGCTTCCACTCGACAACAGGAGAACACACAATTGCAATTCTGTGCTGTAGCCTCCTGCTCAGGGTAACCATCTGGACACAGAGTGGCTTGTTTATACTGCGACTCCTCCCTTGTGACAAATCCAAACACACTCTGTGTCTCTTACACCATATTCAAGGTCCCAGGCAGACATGTATTTTTCATTTTCTAACAAGAGCATTCAAAATGTAGCACTTCATACGGCCCTATGGGTTCCTTCACCTCTGCTGTGCCAGTCTGCTCCTACATCACTAATTCTGAGCCAGGAGACTGATCCCAAACCCATTTCTACTGGATTTCTCTATCAGTGGCTCAAATTGCAGGTAGTGAGGCTGTTCGTGCTGCGCACATTCAGGAGAGAGAAATCCTCATACTTCGTGCTGAGACAAATCCAGGGTCACATCTCTTGAACTCAGCAGAATTTCTCCAGGTTTATCTCAGTAATGGAGATCAGCTTCTCACTGGGGTGATCTAACCCCCTGCTCAGCTCCTGTGGATTGAAGGAAAGTGAGGAAACAATGCTGTCTGTCAATGTAGGCTGAGCAGCCCAAGAGAAATTTATTACAAAAACCAATACCAACCATTCTTCACTGAAAAAGTTATTCCCTTCTGGGTCTGACTGAAGCATCCTGGATAACCTCACCTACCATGGCAGGGCTGAAGCAGAGTGAACACCAGAAGACAGCCGTGGGCCTGTGATACTCAGAAAACCTTCACCAAAATACGCAAAAGTAGTTGCAAATACACAGGATTTCATAGAATTCCAGAATGGTTTGGGTTGGAAGGAACCTTAAAAACCATCTCGCTCCACCTTGTGCCATGGGCAGGGACACCTCCCACTAGGCCAGGTTGCTCCAAGCCCCATCCAGGCTGGCCTTAAACACTTTCAGGGATGTTTTGGACAGTACAGGCTGTATATACACTTCTCCCTACCTCACCTGAGATTTTTATTTAACAGACTAGATGAATTTATCATTCAGGCCAACAGGCAGTTATTCCTTCCGATGCTTTGCAAGCATAAGCATCCAGGCTGGGCAGTTTCTTTCCCAGCCATTCCCAACCTCTTTCCACTCAGCAGTTTCTCCAAAAGCATTTCCTGTTTCCCCAAGCAGTGCTGTAGTTAATCTGGGACAATACACAGGCAGATGGCCCAGCTGGTCACTCCCAAATGTCATAGCAAAGTATGTGCCGCCTTCTCCTTCCTGAAGGGTATTACATTTTCTGTCCCTTACCCTGCTGCCAGTTTTTGTGAACGTGATTGTCTCAACAAACTTGGAAGTCGCCCAGTGGATTCAGAAATTGTTAGAGAAGACAGAGACAGAAAGATTGTTTGAATGCAGAATAAATTAAAAATGCTACAGACTGTTTCTTTCAGTCAAGCCTGAGTACATCCTATGGATTTATTCTTTCATAAGAGATATTTCAATACTTTTTCTGTTTACCTTTCATTAAGTGTGGGTTCTTACACCCGACAGCTGCAGAGATGTTTCCTCCATAACAATATCTTAAAAGCTTCAACCTCTTCACCAAATAATAAAACTTAGCATATTAATTAGCAGTCCTCAGGAACCCCAGACAATCATTTCAAGATGCTTCTAATCTCAGTGGGGTTTCAGTCTCTTCTCAGGTCTGCTCAAAGCTTTGTATTTATACCATCCACTTCAAGTGAACAGCAAACTGCACACAGATGATACAGAAGTAACGCAATAAGAGGCAGTAATTGGATTAATAACCCATTAGCACAAATTCAAAATCCCAGTGGTTATTCCTAGGAGTAAAGGGGGGGGGGGTTGCCATGCTTCATATTAGTACATGAATTAAACACTGGCACCAAGAACCAAGAAAATAATTTCTGCAGTTGAGCAATGTTCTCCTTCCTGCAGGCAGCACTCACCAGCAAGGGAACCAGTTAATAACTCCACTTTTGAGCACATCTGCACCATATATTAACCCTGGAGTAAGCAGCACAGGCAGGTGCTACAGCTGGTTTACAAACAGGCTCCACACCTGTCAGACACTGGTGCCCAATCAGGTTGGTCTGAGCTGTTTTAATGCCTCCATGGGCATTTTAGTTCCCCATAAAAAATTAACACTTAGTACATTTTGACTACTTTTTTTTTTCCTTAAACCAGAGAAACCACAGTTTCTTCCTTTTCACCCTTCCTGCTTAGAAGTTGCCCAGCAAAATCCCACAGACTATTTCAAGAATTCAAGAGGACACTGCTGCTGCTGGCTTGTTGAATTGTGCTGGAGGGGGCTGCAGGAACTGCCAGCAGTGATCTTGCTGAATCCTTGAAGAATTTAGGTCTGGGCTTGGCACAGCACTGGGTGAATTTGGAAAGATCAGTAACTTCCCCTCACAATCATGGGGAAAAATACTGAGACCTTCAGTTCCTCCCCCATCAGGAAAGATCTATAACCAAACCTCACCAACTGGTGCTCTTTTCTTTGACTTAAAAGTACCAGGTATTCAGGAGTAAGGGAACTGGATGAGTCACATACCTCTCCTATTAAACACATCCCTAATACCAAAATATCAGGAATGCTGCAGCAAGCAGGAAGAATCAGAAAGCTCTTGAGTTCCTTGTTTTTCAGGTTATGTACTTCTTTACTGAGCATATATAACCAAAAAAGGTTCACAATGGGGAGGGGACTAGCATGAGAAGCTTGGAAATACACCACAGTTTTAAAGACTGCAACAGAAAGGGGAAAACAGAACAGGAAAAGGAATGAAAATATAGAACAATTCATCTGGCTGCCCACGCAGCCTGCCACAGACACCAGCACCCTGTTCCCAAGACCAGTGTATGAGAACCTGGCACTGTCTGACCTTGCAGGTGTAACAGCTCACACTTGGATCCCATGAGCATAGTCCACCCCTAAATCAACCACCTCCAGAGCACAGTATCCACCACATCACCAACAGGACTTTCAAGAGCCTCCTAACCCCTCCCAGCCCCTTTCTGACCTCTAGATGCCTGCAGAGAGGTACCTTGAGGACAGAGAAGCATTTTGCATTCAGTTACCTGTTCAGCAGAACCATTTCCAGGTATCAAATCTCTCTAGGTGGTAATGAAGTACAGTCTTTTCACCCCTTTGTCCTTTAACTGACACAGAGTTGTTTCAATTTAAGTGGAAGGGATGCAAAGAGATTTACTGGATTAACTACAGCCCTCTCCATCATCCTCCAACAATGCACATTAAGTATCTCATTGCTTGTGTATTTCCAGCCTGTTTATACCTAGAACCCTCACAGCAGAAACCCTTGAACCTCCCCATATGTTAATAAGAAAAATAGCTGCTAGCCTACAGCAGTTGGGTAGGGAAAAAAAGAAATAATTTCATAATTTAAAGATACACTGGCTGTTAAAGCTTTTTTTTATCCTTTTTGAGCCATTCCTGCCCACACACATGTGGGTAACACGGCTACCAGCAGCCTCATGCACAGACCTGAAAGTGTCAGCATCAAGCTTTGTTTTTCAAATTTCCCAAGTCATCCTGAGGATGTGATTGTTGCAACACTTACTAAGGAATCTTCATAAAACCGAAAAATAACAATTCCCAGGTTTTGTGTGGAGCATTCCAGTGACACCCCCACGAAGTTCAGTGCTATTTTACAGAGGCAGCACGGGCAGAAGTTTGAGTTGTGCAGCAGCAGAACGGATTAGCCATGTCCTTGCTTGTCCTTAGCCACTGAGCCCCATTATGCTGTAGGATTTGGGTAGCAGCGCTGGTGGCAGCCGTCCAGGCCCTGCTGTTCGGCAGGGCAGTGAGCCGGAGCTGGGAAGGGAAGTGCCACAAACGCGATCCAAAGGTGCCATCTAGTGCCTGCTCGAGACCACAGGGAGAGCAGCCCACGCTGCAGGAGCAGCAATGAAGGGAATTTCTGGTTCCCAAGGAAAGACTGAGCAAAGAATTTTGTCTGATGCAAGTGCAAGAATTTGCAAGCCTTAGAATTGGATTCAGGGACAATTAAAGCAAATGGGTTTATCATCCTTTTTAAGAATTACAGTGCTGTGGTGCAAGTATGTATTTGCAATACAAATAGACACAATACATATGTAACACAACAGCTTTAATATAGCACCAGAGAGGACGCTTCAAAGCAAGCATCACAGCCACTTTGTACAGAGGAGATGACTGACTGCCTGCCCACTTCTCAGCACTGGCCTGAGCATTACCAGTGTTATCCTGGGCTCCCTGTCATCGCCCAATCACCTCATGACTCACCTCTCCATGGAATCCTGCAGGGAGGCAATACTGGGAAAACCACTGTGAACAACTCCAGGCAATTCTTACAGAGCAGCCCTGCACAGAAGATGGGTTGAAGAGGAAGGTCAAGTCCTGCTTGAATGGGATGAAGAGCAACAGCTGAAGGGGAGAAACAGGACATTGCCACCATTCCAAGTGTCCTGGCACAAGAAAACTTGAGCCAACTGTAGCTCTCAAGCTAGACCAAATTAATTCCGGAGAAAGACAAGTTAATGCAAACACTGCTGAAGGACTGATTTGTTTCAAAAAATTTATTGAAATGCAAAATATTTAATACAAAACAGTACCAGTGCCTCCTCAGAAGAGGAGCTCACCACGTCAGGCATAAAAAAAAGAGACCAGCAGAATGTACACAAACTAGGACACTGATTGTCCATGGCTCCTGGACACAGCCACATCCCATCTCATACCCCTGAGAAATACAAGCCATGAACAGCCAGACTCAAATTGTGGTTAGCAAGGGTGTGGATACTCCTGTTCTCTAAACACGTGTGCCTGGACTTACAGCCTTAAATACAAGAACTCCCAGTCAGGGGACAGACTGCCAGATCTGTGTTACAGTAAATTAAAATCCAAACCATCTTTTGGAGAGAGAGAAACATCACAAAACACATCCCTTCCTCTCTATTATTCTGCACAAAGTTGAGGGGCACTAGATGCAGCAAGAGGTGCAAGGAGACATGTCCCAATTGCATCTGCATCTTTATAAAGGTCAGATATCAATTTTTCAGGCTGCTGCACTAAAAGGCTATTGTCCTTAAATACTACTTTGTACTATTGTACTAAAAGGACTCAGGAGATATCCCAGGAATGAGGAATTTTGGTGGTTTTTGAAGTGTGGAATGAATGTTGGGCCCTGGAACACTGAAAAGAATATATAATACTGAGAATCAAAAGCTGCCATGCTGGGATTTCAAATGACTGTTTCTGGCCATGTGCCCTATCCCTCCAAATCCAGCAACCTCTGTCGAGCTTCCAGAATGATCTCCTCCATCACCTCTGGTTTGAGAATGTCCTTGATCTGCAGTGGAAACAAGAGCAACATTGGCACCAGAAAGCAATTACTATTTTTGCACACTGTGTGGGGACAAATGTCCCTGATGCCCAGCAGGGATGTTTAGAGGGTTGTGGTGAAATAAGACCTACAGCAGACGGTCCAATGCAAAGTCAACCTGGCCAGAACTAACTATTCTTACAGAGATCAGAGGAAATCAAAGGAGATGCAACTGACACTCCTCATCTCTCCTGAAGGGCACACACCTTATTTGAGCAGGGGAGAGATGACTTAAACAGAAGTACACTTCAAAAGAACATCCCATGTAGCTGAGCTGGCTGCCATTGGGAATGAATGCAGAAGACAATTCAGATCCCATTAATTTATGGGAAGAGTGATTGTGCTGGCAGAAATGACAATGAAAAGCTGTACAGCAAGAGGTCAAATTGAGGCAGCTTTCCAGCAGTGAGGGATGTGGATACAGACACAGGACTGGTCTCTGTACAATACATGACACTTGCTTTTTCAGTGGTTCGTAAAGTGCACCGTACCCTCACATAATCTCAAATTTAACAGTGTTTTCACAGGAATCACAAGAGGGTCCATAATCCCAGTGAGGAATACACAACATCTATTGAAAAATTAACTTATTCCTCTATAGGGATAGATGAACTTTGCCAGAGGCAAAACCCTTCAAACTATCTCTGAAATCATGCAAGGCAACTTATTCTGTGCAGAAGTGGGGGGGGGGGTTGTATTGTCACTACAGGATGCTTTGGAAAGCCAAAAGGAAGCCCCACCACCTAATTTACTGAATTCAGCAGCAAATGATGCAGCCTTTGATGCAGCCTTTCTGTTCCCTCCCCCAGTGTGGAATAAACACCACTGGTTTCTGTACCTGATGAGGAAGGGATGCTTCATAGCAGTAGAGGATGCTGGTGTCAAAGAGCATCATCTTGTGAGTAACCAGAGCCACGATGCAGTTTCGGAGCCGTGAGATCACCTCCCGGTCAGACAAGGGAACAGGCTGAGGAAAGACAGAGGAAAACGGATGAATGCACAGGGCAATAATGCAGGCTGACTGTAGAAAAGCCTTGCTGTGAACCTAACACCAAATCCTGGAAGACTCAGGTTATTCACATGCCTCTGTGTTAGATGAAAAACCAACACTGGTGGGAGAAGGTTTGTCTTCCCTGAGCCCTCACCTCCAAGTTGGTGGTGAAGCCCCCAGCCTCTTCATCCTTCTGCTCTGGAGTTGGGTAGATCCAGATGAAGCCGTTGTTGCCGAGGATCACAGATGCACCACAGGGCAGGTCATGGAAGTGAGTCTTCTGGCGTTTCACAAGGGAGGGAGAGACCTGAACCAGCACACCCTGGGCAAGCTGGAGAGGAGACCACGAGACTCAGAGTGGGACACATGAGCCACCAGAGATAACACCAAGTCACCAACACACACTCACTCCGTTCCTAGCCTAGCAACTACTCCATTTTAACACCTTTTCCTGTGAAACAGTGAGTATAAAACCTGCCTGCCTCTGGGAGTGCTGGGGGGATTAGCTAATGCCTGTGCAGTCCTTTGAAGATGAAGAATACTCTAAGTGCTTAGCACAAATGTTAATAATATCTTGATCGTAACTACACATCAACCATCCCTGCAGAAAAACGAGGAGTGAGAGGCCCAATTTAGCAGAACGCTTTCCCTCTTAATCCAATCACTGTCCTTCACCCTTTGTGCAATAACCACTCTTCCCTTTCATCTTTTAAGTGCTAATACCCTTGGTCTGGTAATCCCAAACTGCAGCCTACGCTCCAATAGCCCCTTAGCTTATTTCAATGCACAAAACCAGAGATAAATGCCAACTGTGTAAAGCCTAAAATAGAGCCCTGGGGAGAGAAACAAGACACAGGGGCAATGGCCTGCAGAAGAGGAGTGAGAATATTTCTCTCCAGGATTTAATTCCCAATTGGCTAATGGGGGAAACAGGACTGGCAAGCGGGAACTGCGGACAGGGAGAGCAGTGGCTCAAAGGGCAACTCAAGGACATCTCCCCTGCTTTGGGAAAACTCTGCTTGGTGTTCCCATGTAGGAGCTGAGATTCCTCCTGTCCTGCGGGAATTGGTTATAACAATATCCTGCTCTACTCCAGAGCTCTTTTCTTAAAAAACAAAAACAAAAGGTCTTATGCAAGTCATCTAGGGCAGAATTAGACCAAGATCAAGGACTTTGGACCAACTTACCTTCCCGTATTTCAAGCTCCGGGTGTGCAGCGATACAGCCCCGTCAGAAAATATGGACTGGACCTCTGCCTGTCGGTGCCACTTAAGGAAAACAAGGTCTCTAAGGCTGCCCTGTGCCACCCAAGCACAGCTCTCACCCCCAGCCAGGCCCGATGAGCTCTGGCTGTTCTCCCTGCACCCTTGGCAGTGGGAGCAGTGAAAGGATACACTGATGAGGTCCCCCTCCTGCAGGTAATCCCTCATGGCAAGCTCATCTTCTGCTGATCTTCTTCTCTGAAACAACACAAGAGAAGTTATGCGTGGCTCAGAATAAGAACACATCCATCAATACCTCAGGACCTGAGGATGCCATGTAAAACACAGCCTGGTCACCAAAGGAAAACCAGGCAGCCCAGCACACCTTTAGGTCACTGAATTATTATAACATGGAGAGTTAGAGATACCAGAGCTATAGATTCAATCACAAACTCCATGCTAACTGTGGGGAGGGCTCCAGCACCTCAGCTGCCAGCATGGAAGCAGCAGACAGGGCTCTGGCACTGTTCTGCTTCAGCTACACTCACCAGTTCCCCACCAGGCAGATTTATAGACGACAGCAACAGGACTGAGTCCAGCCTGGAATTCGTTTCCACTTTCCATCGCTTCTGCTGAACCTGAGGCGGGGAAAAAAGCCAAACTCGCTGCTATACACTGAAAAACTGACCGGGAGCTGCAGCCTACCGAGTCTGCGGGAGGCGACAGCCCTGCTGGCTCTTCCAGCCTCATCCCAGTTAAATCCCACGCGCTCCCAGTGCCCTGTGTGGGGACACTGATGCGCGTCAGCATTTTGGGATACTGGGAAGTGCTGCAGCTTGGATCGAACCACACCAGCCTGGCCGCCGGCCGGGGACCACCCTCCTGCTCCTCGGCACCGCGGGAAAAAGGGGGTGATTTACCTCTGTAATCCTGCCCACCACGATGTCGCCGACCTCGCCGTTGTACCTGGGAGCGGGGCAGAGCGGCCGTCACACCCCGCCCGGCCCGGCCCGGCCCGGCCCGGCCCTCCCCGGCCCCGCTCACCTGGCCTTCAGCGCCCGGACACACACCAGCTTGTTCACCCTCTCCACGACGCCCGCCACCGAGGCGATCAGCTTCTCGTCCTCCACATACGTGCCGTGGCCCCTGCGGACACAGCGCGGCTACCTGAGGGCTGCCCGAGGCCGCGCCGCCTCCCCTCTCCCCCGCCGCCCCACCGCAGCCCGTACCTCATGTATCCCGTGTCCGTGGTGATGGTGTCCCCAGGTGCCACCAGGTGCTTCTCGGCGCCGCGGCGCACACTCGCCCCCAAGGGCGCGCGGGCCTGCGGCAGCCGCATGGTGACCGCCGCCATCTTGGCAGCGGGCGCGCTCCCGCCACCGCGCCGCTTCCGCCCGCCATGATGGCTGCTGGCGAGCACGCGCCTGAGGCGCGGGCGCCGCCATCTTGAGTGAGGGCGGCCGAGAGGGAGGGCGCTAGGCATCCATATTTGTTACTGGCAGCAAAAGGGACTCGTGGGCTTCGCCCCGTTGGAACCCAAGGGGAGGAGGGCGGCCATGTTTAGTGAGGGCAGGGCGCCTCACAAGGCTGGCCGTGACCAGCGCCTCCCAAAAACCCTCCTGGGCAAAGCGGGGGCTCGGGGACCACCTCAGACCCTCCCCCGGGCCGCGCTGGGCTGTGGTGCTGTGAGACAAGGGCGGGAGGGAGCGGCGCCCCCCGCTTTGGGGTGCACACAGGGCGTCCCCACTGTTTATCTGAAGACAGACCCCTAAACCTGCCCCCGAGCTGAGCGACCCTCAGACTTGGCTTAAACCCCCCCCCGAGGGGCTCGGGATTGCCCCCTTCCCTTGGCAGAGTGGAAGAGTTTAATGGGTTTGATTCAGGGCCGGGTGCTGGAGGGAATCCCCGGGGAAAGCAGCCAGGGCCGCCTCATCCAGCAGATTTAACCATGCCAGAGAAACAATCAGAAAGAACCCAGAGCCAGCAAAAGTTCTCTTGGCCGTGGGTGAGGCTGAAACCATAAAACAAAGGACACTCGAGCCTCAAATGCCCGTCAGCTTCAAACAGGGAGCGTAGGAGTCCACAGGGGCCGCTCAAACAGGGTGGAACCTGAGAGACAACGCTCACCCCTCTTCCACACCTGAAAAAGGGCTTCTTCACCCCAAAACTGTGTTATTATTCCCCCTCTCCGTGGTCCGCCAAGGTGCCACACCTCGCTCGCTGGTTATTGTGGTGTTTAAGACCTTCACTCTTCCCAACCAGCCCATCCTTCCCCCGGCACATCGCAAAGTAAAGCTCTCCGTGTTTTCCGCCTTCTAAAGGATAGTTGTTCCAAGTAATTTTTATTTAGAGTACAAGAGAGAGGTACAAATGTATTTACACTGTGTACATATACAATCAAATAATATATAATATCAAAGTTTTGTAAATAATGTTTACATAAATATTTACAAAGTTAAAGTGACAATTGTTTGTTCTGGGTTTGTCGTTTTGTTGGTTTTTTTCTGGAAGTGAAACACGGCTTGTGAGAACTTTATACATCTTAGATTTATAATTAATATTGGAATACCTTCTTTCAAGCTTTATGATACACAGCCCTCCTCCAGAGTGTGGGGACTCCAGAGGGCGCTTAGAGTTGTCCCTGGGGACAGAGCTGGCCCGGGGATGGGTCTCCTCTGTCCCCAGAGGGCAGTCGCAGTTCCAGCCGAAATGTTCCCTCCCGGCTGGGAGAGCTTCTCCAAGGGCTGGAACAAACGCAGAGCTCAGGGTCCCCTCAAAGCCAGCCTGTGGATGGGCATTCCCAGCTGGCACAGTGTCCCCGTGGGATGTGTCCCTTCTGCCCGTGGCATCGCTCGGAGTGGTGATGGACTTGGGCTGGAGCAGGGCGGGCAAAGGGGGCTTGGGTAGGGGCAAAACGCAATCATTCCTTGATTCAGGGCTCACGAGGAGGAAAACGTGTCCCTTAGAAGAGCCACCAGGGCCCAGGCCACCCCTGGGACAGACAGGCATGACTGGGATGGCTGTGCCTGCTGGACACTTGCTGGAGCGGAGGAGGAGGGATAAGAGCGATTTTTCTTTCCACCGAAGTATCTGTAAAACCCAGGTGCAACTCATCCAGGCACGGCTTTTCCGCTGCTCCAGTCCACTGGCAAACCCACGCAGGACATCCTGCTGTGTCCCTTCTCCCCTGCCAACCCCAAGGGCCAGCAGCCCACCCTGCGCCACATCTCCCCGGGGATGGTCCCCCACAGCGCAGCTGCAGAGCTGGGGGCTCCCCTCGCTCACCTGCCGAACCCCACGCCCCAAAAACAACCCAGCACCCCCTTCAAGACACAAACCAGCCTCTACCCACCCAGCTCCGCCAAGGGCCAACCCTCCCACAGTCCACTGTATGTCCCAGCATCAGTCCTTGCTGTCCAAAAATCCCGCTGCCACACCGGGGGCTTCACAGCACCATGGTGGGGATGTGGTGGGCCAGGGAGGCGGGATGGGGCACGGGCAGGGCGGGCGAGTGGGCCTGCAGGGAGGCGTTGGGGGGCCGGTGCCGGGCGCTCTTCTGGTGCGCCCGCAGCCCCGCGAGCTGGGAGTAGGCACTTTGGCACACCTGGCACTTGTAGGGCCGCTCGCCCGTGTGCAGGCGGACGTGGTTGCGGAGGGTGGAGGACTGGCTGAAGCGGCGGTTGCAGAAGCGGCACACGAAGGGTTTGTCCAGGGTGTGGATGCGCATGTGGGAGCGCAGGTTGCTGCGGGAGTTGAAGCCACGGTGGCAGATGACGCAGCGCATGCGCCCCGTCGTGCTGGCCCCCGTCTCCACCGCGTGGAAATCCTCTGGGGGCAACAGGGCACGGTCAGGCACTGCCCTCTGGCATGGCAGACCACCCACTCCCCCAGCACAGAGGTGCCGGATGCCCTGGATAACCCCCCGTGTCCCCTCGCCGGCTCCCTGCTTGTGGGGATACCCGTCCCAGGCAGAGTGGGGGGCCAGACTGGCATTTAGGGCTTTGGGATGAGGCCAAAGCTTATTCTGGGAACAAGCTCACCCAGATTTAGGGAAGGGGGAACATTCAAGCTGAGCTGAATGAATTCCTAATAGATGGTCACAAAAGGCTGTTTTCCCCTCCCTGGGCTGCAGCAGAGCTGGAGGGAGTGAGTACGGGAAACCACAGCCACGCTGTCCAGCCCTGCACTGGTCTCAGCTTCTCCTCCTGCTCTGATCTGGCTTTCTCAGAATGGAAAATATGATCAGAAAGCACAGATGGGATCTGGCTCTGACCAAGCACAGCATCCCCCATCAGTGCCTGAGCTCTGCTGTGCCCACAGAGGAACGTCTTGGGGAGCCACTGAGACAAGCAGAAAACAAAAAGCCATGGAGAGAAAAACCTCCTGTGATGGTGATTTGGGGAAAGACCCATTAAATTCAGAGTGGAGACACAGGATCTGCATCCACTCAATCTTCCACAGAGCACTGGGGCTGCCTCCCTCCTGCTCACACCCTGCCCTGCTCCTCCCTGCCCAGCTGGGTCGGGCAGTGACTGCCAGACACCCCACCAGCAGTAGCCGTGGGTGAACCACCCTGAAGGCACCCTTCTGAACTACTGGGGGTCTGCTCAAGCTGTGTGGATTACCTCATCATCCCTGTGTTTGTCCCCAGAGAGCTGGGATATCTGACACAACCCCTGGGGTGCCCCTGCCTCACACCCATCCCCATGGCCTCAGAGCTGGGAACAGGGCGAACGGGCAGGGATGGTGCCCCCGTGGCTGCTTCCAGTGTTACTTACCGTGTTTGTTCTTCTTCTGCTCCTCTTCCAGCCCTGGCACACCAGGAATGCCGAGGAAAGTGTTGTGGGAGTTCCCATACCAGACCAGCAGCTCTTGGTCTGGAGGAATCATCTAGAAAGAAAGATACAGACAGGGGTGTTTGGAGGGGAGATGAATATCCATCCCTGTGCTGGTCCCTTTGGACCTACCCTGCTGCCACCTGGGACCTCCCAGTGGTCCCCAGCACCCCCAGGCAGGCACAACACTGCCCAGTCTGCAGCACTGCAGGTGATGGCACAGCTCAGCATCACCCACCACGGGCACAAACCTGCTCCAGGGTCTCCCCCAGGCTGGGACACGAAGAGGTGACAGGCAAATGCACAGTTATGGAGCACATGGACAGAGCTGAGTTCTGTGGAGTGCAGAACCCAGGGGTCCTGGCAGCTCGGGGAGATGAAGACACGGTGGCACACAGAAATCAACCGTTTGTGGAGCCACAAACTGCAGCGAGGCACCAGTGACAGAGACCAAAGCAGGGAGCCCTGAAACTGAGCCACAGCTCAGGGCTCCAGCAGAACATTTCAGCTCTGGATAGAGCCATCAACACCCTCCTGCAGTAGGGCAGGATCTCCCACCAGAGATTTTAGAAGACGGAAACGCAGATCCATCAGGAAAGGGCTTGCCAGCCCATGGATCAGAGGAGAGCTCGGAGCTGCTGTAAGAGACCACGACTCAGGGGTGAGATGCTGCTTACATCCCACACCAAAGGCAGGGTGCCTGCAATAGCCCAGAGAGATCTGCAGGGTCAGGAAAGGGGTT
>VWZF01002318.1:0-54959 GCA_013396755.1 Sclerurus mexicanus | reverse complement strand
CCACCCTGCGCCACATCTCCCCGGGGATGGTCCCCCACAGCGCAGCTGCAGAGCTGGGGGCTCCCCTCGCTCACCTGCCGAACCCCACGCCCCAAAAACAACCCAGCACCCCCTTCAAGACACAAACCAGCCTCTACCCACCCAGCTCCGCCAAGGGCCAACCCTCCCACAGTCCACTGTATGTCCCAGCATCAGTCCTTGCTGTCCAAAAATCCCGCTGCCACACCGGGGGCTTCACAGCACCATGGTGGGGATGTGGTGGGCCAGGGNCTGGCATTTAGGGCTTTGGGATGAGGCCAAAGCTTATTCTGGGAACAAGCTCACCCAGATTTAGGGAAGGGGGAACATTCAAGCTGAGCTGAATGAATTCCTAATAGATGGTCACAAAAGGCTGTTTTCCCCTCCCTGGGCTGCAGCAGAGCTGGAGGGAGTGAGTACGGGAAACCACAGCCACGCTGTCCAGCCCTGCACTGGTCTCAGCTTCTCCTCCTGCTCTGATCTGGCTTTCTCAGAATGGAAAATATGATCAGAAAGCACAGATGGGATCTGGCTCTGACCAAGCACAGCATCCCCCATCAGTGCCTGAGCTCTGCTGTGCCCACAGAGGAACGTCTTGGGGAGCCACTGAGACAAGCAGAAAACAAAAAGCCATGGAGAGAAAAACCTCCTGTGATGGTGATTTGGGGAAAGACCCATTAAATTCAGAGTGGAGACACAGGATCTGCATCCACTCAATCTTCCACAGAGCACTGGGGCTGCCTCCCTCCTGCTCACACCCTGCCCTGCTCCTCCCTGCCCAGCTGGGTCGGGCAGTGACTGCCAGACACCCCACCAGCAGTAGCCGTGGGTGAACCACCCTGAAGGCACCCTTCTGAACTACTGGGGGTCTGCTCAAGCTGTGTGGATTACCTCATCATCCCTGTGTTTGTCCCCAGAGAGCTGGGATATCTGACACAACCCCTGGGGTGCCCCTGCCTCACACCCATCCCCATGGCCTCAGAGCTGGGAACAGGGCGAACGGGCAGGGATGGTGCCCCCGTGGCTGCTTCCAGTGTTACTTACCGTGTTTGTTCTTCTTCTGCTCCTCTTCCAGCCCTGGCACACCAGGAATGCCGAGGAAAGTGTTGTGGGAGTTCCCATACCAGACCAGCAGCTCTTGGTCTGGAGGAATCATCTAGAAAGAAAGATACAGACAGGGGTGTTTGGAGGGGAGATGAATATCCATCCCTGTGCTGGTCCCTTTGGACCTACCCTGCTGCCACCTGGGACCTCCCAGTGGTCCCCAGCACCCCCAGGCAGGCACAACACTGCCCAGTCTGCAGCACTGCAGGTGATGGCACAGCTCAGCATCACCCACCATGGGCACAAACCTGCTCCAGGGTCTCTCCCAGGCTGGGACACGAAGAGGTGACAGGCAAATACACAGTTACAGAGCACATGGACAGGGCTGAGTTTTGTGGAGTGCAGAACCCAGGGGTCCTGGCAGCTCGGGGAGATGAAGACACGGTGGCACACAGAGAAATCAACCGTTTGTGGAGCCACAAACTGCAGCGAGGCACCAGTGACAGAGACCAAAGCAGGGAGCCCTGAAACTGAGCCACAGCTCAGGGCTCCAGCAGAACATTTCAGCTCTGGATAGAGCCATCAACACCCTCCTGCAGTAGGGCAGGATCTCCCACCAGAGATTTTAGAAGATGGAAACGCAGATCCATCAGGAAAGGGCTTGCCAGCCCATGGATCAGAGGAGAGCTCGGAGCTGCTGTAAGAGACCACGACTCAGGGGTGAGATGCTGCTTACATCCCACACCAAAGGCAGGGTGCCTGCAATAGCCCAGGGAGATCTGCAGGGTCAGGAAAGGGGTTTTGTATCACCCACACTCCTGTTTCCCTGAAGTGATGGCACTTCTCCTTCCCCCACTGTGTTCCTGCACTGCCCAGGGCGAGTGGCCAGGAAACGCTGCTCAAGGCTCTCTGTGTGCAGCAGCTGTGGCCAGGAAGATGAACACTCTCACAATGATTCAAACAGCACTAACAACAGCATCGCTTCATTAAAAAAATACATCCTTGCAGGTCCCTGGTGTTAAGAACTAAATTTAGGAACGGGTAAGTCCTGCCTTTCGCAGGATGGTTTTACACACACAGAGTAGTCCATGAAAAGCATCATCCACATGAAACACAGGCCATAAATTAGATCACCTAAACACTGGAAAAAATGTGACAAATTATAAGCACCTGAAAGCAGCAGGAATTTGACTTCATATATTTTAAGTGTCCGTCTGCATAAAGACCTCGCTGGGGCTGCAGAGGAGGAATTTGGAAGGCAGTGGAAGCCGATATCCTTTTGCATCCCAAATTGGTGGTGGTTTTTGGTGTCATTTTCTCTTAACAGAAAATGAGTTATTTTTAATACAAGCAAATAAAATATTGCTGAGAGGAAAAAACACTCCACATGGGTGCATACGTGTGTGTTTTATTCTATTGAAGCTGCTGCGCCCACAGCAGCAGTGGGTGAAGCACCCGTGCACATACACCCCAAAGCAAATTTAAATTCCCTCTCAGGAATCCCATGGTCTTTGGATCAAAAGCCAAAACTCACTGCCCTCACTTTATTTTCAAGTAGCAGCAACTTGGTATTGCTGAGAATGAGGATGGGAGAAACACATTAGCAAGTAAGGGCAGGAACAGGCAAAACACAGTGAAATATTAAAGGCAAATAGCAGAAAAAGCAGCAAATAAATCTGATCTTGTGGTGGATAGTTGAGAAAGGCATCCTAAGAGAAGGAGTGCTGGAGCCGCAGCACAGCAGGGGTGGGTGCAGAGTGACAGGGACCGGGTAGCTCACGGTGCCCGCTGGGGAGGGGACACAGTGGGCATGGGCAGGAGGCTGTGCAGGGGGACAGGAGATGGAGGGTGACAGTGCCCATGCACAGAGATGTCCTGCTGAGCAGGGCAGCTCTAACTTTGGGTCAGTGTGCACGTATCCTGCCCAGGACTGAGCTGTTCCAGCTGGTGTCAGGCTGGTGCTGCACCCTCAGTCCAGGGCTTGAGGTGAGGGAGGCAACAGGGTAGGTGTGGTGGGTGACAAAGGGGTTTGCTCCAGTCCAAAATGCCATATTGGTGTGACCATGACTCCATGTGAGGGGATTACTGAGCAGAGAGAGGATCACTAGAGGAAAATCCTCTCTTGCTTTTCCTTTTCCTGTTGGATGCACAAACTCCAATAGGTTTGAATGAGCGATGGGTTTTGGAACTATGTGTGTGCATAGGCAGGAACAGGGAGCCCAGGAAAAAGGCACTTCCTTGATCTGTTGTGCCCAATTGTGACCCAGCTCCTCACACATTCCATGCTTCCCCTCCTCACACTCTCACCCATCCCTTTTTGCTCCTCCTGGCACAGAGACATCCATGCCAATCCGGTGGCAGCAGGAGCAGGAGCACCACCAGGTACCTGCCATGCCTTCAGCCCCACCTGCTCCCCTCCATCACTCAGGGTTCAGCACTCTCAGCCTTTCAGTTTAGCTGCTTGTGCCAATGGAATTAAACTCATCCTGCGCTGGTGCTCACTGCTTTAGCCCCAGGAGCAAGCCTGCAGATGGACCATGACTATGCAGAGCCTCTACATGCACCTCCACAAATACCAGATCACCCACCCCACCATCCATGCCTTCACAAGGTGTGAAAACCACAGCTGTATTCCTAATTACACCACAGCTACCTGGAATTGTTTTACTTGTTTGCATAATTTAAGAACAGTAATAAAAAGCAATTAAGCTGCTGTTACAACAGGCACAGCTGCCCACAGGAATATCAGGTCTTAAAACAGCTGAGGCCTAAGGAGTGGGGTCCAGTGTGGGAAGAGCAGCAGGGAAGCATTTGGAGCTCTTGGTTACAGCACTGCTTGGAGAAATGCAGCAGAGCCCGAGGGGCACGTGGCTCTCCTGCAGCAGGAGAGGATATACCCGCTCCTCTTCCTACCCCTCCACTCGCCTTTCCCACTCCACTGTAGCAATCTCTAAACCAGCCCTGCTGCTGGCTCAGTGCAGGATGGGGCTGTGGGTCCTGTGCCATGGAGCATTTGAGCATGTGCTCCTCTGTAAACCAGCACAGGAGCCCGAACAGATCCGTGGAGCTGTCCATGCCCACGGAACCAGCGGGCACTCACACTCCTTCCCAGCTAAGACCCTCTCCCAGGAGCTGCGAGTGCTCCTGAGCAGGTGAGACTCTAGACATGATACTGGATAGGGACAATTTACAGTTCTGGGCTGGGATGAATTGGGAGATGTTTTCTCTTGCGACTCTTTAAGATGAAGCTGCCGTATAGGGACATCTCCCCAAGCCACCACCTTCCTCCACCGGCAACAGCATCGGGTTGTGGGAACACTGCACACAAACAGGGCTGGTCCTCACTGTCATCCCGCTGGCACTGTGTGACATGTACATACATGGCATCAATAACGCCAGGGAGCCAGACACCCACCTTCATCCCACTGTCTCCTGCAGGGAGCTGTGGGTGCCCTGCAGCCTTCACTCCACAGTCTGTGCCACCCCTGGGACCCAGCACCTGCTCCTGTGCCGGGCCAGCACTGACCAGCACTTGGTACAAGGAGCACATGGGTGAGACGGGCAGGAATCCCTTCTCCACAGCCCAGCTGAGGAAAGCCAGAGGCACGGCTGTGCCAGCACTGCTCCCTGTCCGTTCCATGGCTCCCTGCTCCATGTACAGCTGGAGTGTGACACCTAAGCAAAGCTGTGCTGAGTCAGGCACAGCCTGCACTCGGCACCCGGGTTCCACAGAAACCCCCAAAACATTCCCCTGCTACAGAGAAGCAGGTTCTGCACAGAATTCCCATTTTTCAATAGCCATCAAACCCTCATTCCTGCCCAAATCCCTGCCTGGATCAGGATTGCAGCTCTTCTCACACTTTACACCCCAGACAATCTCAGGCAATATTTGTTCTCTCTCTGCACAGCACAGACTGTCCCATGAAAAGGGACAGAGAGAGGAAGGGAACTTCACTGCTCCCTGAAGTCCATGTGATGGCCACTCCCTGTGGTGCCTATCTCTTCCAGTGGATCTGGCTGCCCTTTGCCTCCACAGACAACCAAACAACAGCCCAAAAACCAAGGGAGGAAGGGACTGTGGGGTGGGGGATCCCACCACCCTGCTCCCCTACTGCAGCTGCCTGGTCACCCTTCAGCCCCACTCACCTCAATAGCCTTGTAGAAGATGCTGTTCCCGATCTGGACCACCTCCAGGTTCTGCTCCTGCTCGTTCCGTGCACATTTGATGTAGGTCATCCAGCTGCGATGATCCTCCTGGCTGGCATCGATGAAGTACCGCACTGTGCCATCCTCGTTGAAGACCTGGGAGGGGCAGAGGGCAGTTGGTAGCGATGCTGCCCACGGTGGGCTGAGCCCCTCCACCTCCTGCCTCTGGGATAAAGGCCCTGGACAGGGACAAGCTCAGCCCCAAGGCTGGGCTGGCTTTGGGACCCTGCCAAGAGCCAGGAGATGTCTGAACAGTTTTCTGCTCGTGTTCCTGGACTGGGCTGAGCAGACTGCTCTGCTCTGGCTGGCTGGGCCCACCAGCCATATCTCCCTGGGTAATCCAGCTCTCTGCCCAAATTCCTCTTCTTGGCAAAGCCCCACCAGTGTCTCGGCCCCAGGGGAAGGAGCTGTTCAGCATCCTGCAGGTTCCTGTGGGAGCAGGAGCATCCCTGGGTGGAGAGGGAAGGTGCCTGGCAAAGCTGGAAGGACGCTTTGCAGGGTGGCAAGAAAGATAAGGCAAGTTTCTCTTAAACATAAAATTATGATAATAATTAACAATATTTAAGTGCAAGTCTGAATGAAACAAACCAAAAGAAGGAGAAAAACCCTGTCTACTGACTGGGCATTAATGCACAATGTCCTGGCATTTCAGATCCCCCAAACCTTATGGCTTGACTTGGGATTAACCTCACTGGGGCTGGGACAAAGCAGAGAACAGGGGACAGGGCAGAACTGTTTTTGCCCACAGTGGGCACTGTGGGCAGCAGCCGGTCGGGTGTTCCACCACAGCAGGGAAGGGCAGGGCAGGGCATGATCCAGCTGTGTGAGACATGAGCAGCAGCATTTTGGGGCTCCTCTGAGGGCTGAGGAAACTTCATCCTTCTCCTGCCTGAAGGGGTTCCTAAACCCATCTGCCCAGACCTTTGCATGAATGAGGAAACTGAGGCACGGGGAGGGTGTCCGGGGCCACACAGCACAGGACAGAGCCCCAGCATCCCGGGCCTGCCTCTCCCGGGCCGGGCTGGGCTGCGGGTACAGGGACGGTCTTTACCTCCCACATGAGGTTGTTGTTCTTGCACAGGTCCACATGCTCGGGGGAGATGACCCTGCCCGTGAACGGCCCCATCTCAGTGCCAGCCTTGATCCAGGTCTTGGAGAAGATGCCGAGCCCTTCCCCGGGGATGGAGCTCTGGGCGATGATCACTTCCGACGGCAGCACCAAGCTGGAAAGTTTCTGCACCTCTGTAAGGGGGGAGAGAGGGCTCAGAAAGGGAGCAGCGGGGGGAGACTGGAGGCGGCGAGGACCCCTCCCCATCCCCATCCCAGACCCCGAGGCTGAGCCTTTTAAACGCCCAACCAGGCTCCCACAAAGCGGTACAAGGTTCCCTCGGGGCATTGAGGAGGTACCTGGGAAAAGCATCCCGAGCTGGGCGAGGGAGCGGGGCTGGGAAAGGAGGTTAAATGGTGTCTATTTCGGCCCATCCAGCAATTTGTCATGCTGTTAAAGTGATCTGCATTCATTAAACTCAACTAGAAAGAAATTGCTAATTCTAAATTCATTAGTCCTTTAGGAATGCTGTAGCGGTACATTGTGCCTGAATGGCGCGAGGGCTTGTTTAAAAGGGCCCAGGAATTCCTCTTACAAAATGGGGAGATGAGATGGTTGACATATCGTGAATGGAAATGGAATTAGCCTTCATGGTAAATTAAGAGAGGAACAGAAATCCGAGAGGGGGAAAAGGGAGCCGGGACGCCCCGGCGATGCCGGGGCGAGAGAAAAGATATTGTGCCGGGCGGCTGAATGCGGGGCGGCCCCGGCCCCCCCGGCTCCCCCAGCCCGCGGTTTAAGTGGGAACTTTCTCAGGTCAAGCCCAAGTTAACCAAATGAATTTAAAGCCCTTTTTCCCGAGTCCCACGCCTGGGGAGAGCGGGGCGCCGGGACCGCATCCTACCGCCGGGTATCGGGAGCCGGTGCGGGAAACCGGGGGGATCTGGGTGGGTCCGGAGGGGGTCACTCACCTCCGGAGAAGGACTGAGCCAGGACCTCGGCCGTGAAGGCGGTCTTGGGGCTGCTCTTCTCCTCGAAGAGCTGCTCGCCCAGGACGTTTCTCCAGCGGCCGTAGAGGAAGCTGTGCAGGATGTCGGAGGTGATCACCTCGGCCAGCGAGAGCCCCTGCGGCTTCAGCCCGGGCTTGAGGACCAGGGCCTCGGCGGGCAGCACCGAGCCCATCATGGGGGCGAGGCGGCGGGGCCGGACGCGACGGGGCCGGGCACGGCGGGCGGTGGGCGGCGGGCTGGGCTCCGTGCGGCTCGGCGGCTCCCGCCCGGCTATATATGAGCTTCATTGACCCTCCTAATTGGTTATTAATGACCTCCCTGACGTTGGCGGAGAGACTGGGGCTGCCGGAGCGAGGCGAGCCGTCGGAGCCCCCCCCTCCCTCCCATCCCCTCCTTCCCTCCCCTCCCGGGGGTGGGGTGGCTGGAGGGAGGGAGGGACACGGCGAGACACACACACATACATACACACAAACACAGATACATACACGCTCACCGCCTCGGTCCCCCGCACCTCCCGGCCCGGGCAAACCCAAACCCCGGGCACCTGCCCCCGGGCACGGCCGAAAAGCAACGAAATGGGCAGAAGTGACCCCGCCGGTGTTCCACGGACGGGGCGCACCCTCGGGCACGGTCCCGCACGGTCTCACTCCCCGCGCAACCCCCGCACTCGTTTTGGGGCTGAAACGCGGCGCTTTGGGGTCGTTGAGCACCACAACGAAATCGGCGGCCCCGAGCCCCGTGGCCCCGGCTGGCCTGCGGCATTTGGCCCCCGTGGCCCCGGGGGAACGGGCCGAGGCTCCTCCAGTTGGCCCCGACCGACCGTGGCTTCCCGCTGCCCCCCGCGCCCCCGGGAGGAGCCGGCGCTGCGCCCCCAAATCCCGGAGAGGGTCCCCAAGCACGAATTGGGGGGTAGTCGCTCCCGGGACTGATCCCGCTTGACCTCAGGGCCAGGCTCCCCCGGCTGCCGCCTCCGGCCCGGCCCGTCCTCAATCGCACATCTCCGTGGGAACCGTGCCCGCGGGTGGATCGGGGATCCACACGTGGGTCCCCCACGTTCTCGCAATGGCAACCCCGTCCTGCCGTGTCCACCCAGTGCCGGACCCCGACCCCGGGGGTGGCTGCAGCATCTCTGGAGCTGTGCCGCCTCAACACTCCCATTCCCGCACCCGAAGGCATTCCCCGGCCAGCCACGGCGCCCGTCCCGGCCCCGCCGAGCCCCGGGAGCCCCGCAGCCACCCCTGAGCCCTAGGAAGGTGGCACCGGAGCGGTCACCCCAAACCCAGCGCTCCCCTCCCTCCGGACCCGAGCTTTGCCGGCTCAGCAAAGGGTTAATCTTTCCCGGATTTAAACCCAGTCCTGCTGTGTCGGAGCTTAGAGCCCTCTCCTTAGCCTTGTTCTTTTGATTTTCATGGGGACGAGGGGCTGTAAAGGGCTGGGGAAGAAAGATAGGCCCCCAAATTCCTCAGGCGCTCGAAGGCCGGTTCCTGCGCCCAGGAAGCCCCGCCAGGTCTCACTGTGCCCGGAGCAGGAACCAGGCACAGCCCAAACCCCATCCCCTCCCTAGGTGGGTGCTTTATAGGGTGCAGCTGTGGAGCGGCTTCTGCCCTTGGTGAAATGATGCTACAACCAGATGCAATTATTTCTATTAATCTGAGCAAAAAGCAACGCAAATGTCAGGAACCCACCCAAACTTGTGCTTACTGAGGGTGTTTTCCCGGCGAGAGGCAGTGCTGCCCTGGAAACGGAAAGTTAACAACCTGCCAGGGGTTGGTTTGGGGTTTAATAAGTGTAAAAAATAAGTTTATTTGGTTTTTCTGGACTTTGGCTAGAGGAGCCGTCAGAACATTCCAGCTTCGCTAAATATAACGCATCAGGTGGAAAGGTTCCCAACACCGGCTCCCTCCGGTCGCCGAGGCAAGCCAGTCCTCGGATTGCTTTATTTTTTTTTTCCCCAGGAAAACCCTTCAACCTTCAAGTTATCCCGGGACAAAAAATAATAGATGCTCTTAAACCCCCTGCGGCTCCGGTGCGAGCTGCGCTGAGCCCCGCTCCCGGCTGCGGAGGTCGGCGGTGCGTGGGGGAGTGATGGAAAAAAGGTGGAAAAAAATAATTCTTCCATTTTCTACGTGGTTTCAAATGTCCCCAGCTGTTTCCCAAAGCTTCTTCCCCGTCCTAGGAAGGTGCTTTGCTGTGTGTGTGTGTCCCCCCCCACACACACACCTCCTCGTTTCTCTTTTTTAATATCGCAGCTATCCCTCCTTTTTAACATTTAAGAGGAAACAAGTTTAATATTCATGGCTGTTAATAGAGAAGGGCCATTATCGCCGCCCCATTGTTCTGAGCCCCGCACAATGCTGCTTGTATTTTCATGTGTATATTCCCAAAGTTCCTTCTGAGCGTTTAGTGAGCACTTTAATATTCATGGGTGTTAATAGAGAAGCCCTCAGTATATTGGCATATTGTTGGGAGGTGTACATATTGGTCTGACTCTGAATAGCCACAGTCCTCTTTTCTTTTGCTCTGTTTTGCAGGGTTGATGGGCCAGGAGTAAATGGGCATTTTTCCCCCCCGTCTCCCCCTTACAGAGAGAACATCTTTATTCCAGTCCCAGACTTTCTGGTTTCCCATTCAGGACCCTCAGAAATAATGTCAGGCAGAAGAAAAGTGGAGCAAATCAATCTTTCATGGTCTTTTTGAGACCAATTTGACATCCATGGACTCTTCTTTTCTTTCACAGCCTACAAGGGGATGGTCAGGATCTGGACAAGGTTGGGGTCTGATGAGGGGAGACATGGGATCATAATGCAGCAAAGAGAGAAAAGAAAAGCAAAACAAGAAAAGATTGCAGGGATGGGGTGATGGAGGAAAAATGAGGGTGAATGACAGTGCAAGAAAGGAGATTAGAGCCCAGCAGCTGCTTTTTGGGGGGCGGGGGGGAGGGGGGAGCTCTCTCCCCTTTTCCAGCCCTTCGCATGAATAGGATTTGAACAGAGCGGAGATTGATTTATAGTTATTGCAGTTGAACATTTATTGCTCTTAAAGAGTGGCGGGGAGAAAAGAGAGAAAAGGGGTTTGAAAAGCTCCTTTCTGTATTAAAGAGGTATCAAATGAAGACTGCTGAGATAATATACAGTGGCCAATGGGAATTTGATTTGCTTTAAAATTTAACTCTTGTGGGGCCGCCGGGGATGGAGCCGGGATGCGGGGATGGAGCCGGCGCTGCCCCGGCCCGGGGCAGCCGCGATTCGTTTCTCAAACCCCGCAAACAGCCCGGCTTTACCGCAAAGATCGGCGGAGCTCCTGTTCGGCGGGGAAGGGCTGCAGAGCGGGAGGAGGATTAGTGCTTCGTTAGTATAATTTTGTTTTGTTTTGTTTTGTTTTTTTTTAAATTTTCCTATGGGGGGTGAAAGCAGGGAGAATACGGAGCTGCGAAATAACCGGCGCAGGGAAGAGCCCTTTTCGGAGCTGAGTTTTCCTGCTCTAAAAACCGGAGGTTTCTCCTCTCCGGCAGCAGAAACGCGATCGCAGCCGAGTGCCCCCGGGCGCAGAAAGGAGCCCATTGTTCAATGGGGAGAAATACATTTTTAGTGGTGATTGAAAGCTCCCCTCTCGTTTGAACTCTAGAAGAAAGTCCCTGGCAGGGAAGAGCATCCCCCTCCCTCTGCCCCAACATCTGTTTGGAGCAATCCAGGCTCTAGGGCAGAGCCGGGCTCTGCCCCCTCCCAAAGTCATTAAAAAGATATTAGTTGAGCTGAGAAAAGTCCAGCGCAGCCCCCGATCCGAGGTGGAGTGTGTGTTGGGGGTGGTGGTGATGGTGGTGTGTGTCATTAAAAACGATTTTGGATTTACCAGCGCTAATACCAGGCAAAGGGACGGCGGGGTCCCCGTGCAAAAGCCCCCCGGCCCCGGCCGCCCCGCCGCGCTCTGCCCGCTGCCCGAAGCCCCGGAGCCCGGGGCCGGCACGGGGTGGTCCATCCGATCCCATCACCTGCTCCGTGCGCCCCCCGAGCGCCGGGAAAGGGGGACGGCGGAGAGCCGGGCTGGGAGCCGAGGAGGTCAGCTGCTCCAGCCGCATCCCCCGAGCCTCCACGGGCTGCAAATGCCCCGGGAGCCCGGAGGGAAGGGGGGGCAGGAGGGATCATCGCACCCCTGCGGGAGCCGGGGGAGCCGGGGCAGGAGGGATCATCGCACCCCTGCGGCTGCCGCAGGAGCCAGGCGCCTCCGAAGTTGCTAAATGTGTCATTTATTAAAGCATTCAGGGGGCTTTTCTTTGGCGTTTGCTTGCAAACTCACAAAGGCCGAGCTGCTGTTTGGGGGTCTTTTCTGATGGAAAAAGGGCTCGGAGACCCCCGGCACAAAAGAAATCCTGGCAGTGCTTTCAATGGCCAGGACTCAATGAGGGGGACCCTGTGCGCAGCGGGCGGGGGCGAGGGGCCGCCCGGTGCTGCCTGAAAGGCAGGCCTGAATGTAATGGGGAGATCTGCGTTTATTTGTTGGGATCACATTTAATTAGCTTAGTACAACCCTTGAAAGACAAAGGGACCTCAATCTGGATCCAATCTGAAGCTCGTTTGGAGAGCGAGGGCTCCTGGAAAAGTCAAAAGAGAGAAAGGAGAAAGAAAGGGAAGGCTGGGAGAGAAAGGGGCTGGGGGCCCAGCCAGGTGACTGGCACGCGTGAAACAAGGGGGCCTTTTGGGCACAAGGCAGGGCTCAAAAGGGAGGGAGGAAAATAGCCTCTTCCTCAGGTTTTACCTACTTAAACCCCCTGAAGAGGCTGGAGCTGAAAAGCCTCAATGGGGGCTAAGGAGGCTGCAAAGCAAACAGCAGCGCTGGAGAGGGGCTCCGGCCCTGCCGCCGCAGCAGTTGGCAGCACTCGGTTATGGGAATGTTCCCAAATGTTACCTGCGCCCGGGGACGCTCCCAGCGCCGGAGCAGGAGGTGCGGGGGGACGAGGCGATGCCCAGGCTGAGCCTGGGCTGGCGGGGCTGGCAGGTCCCTCGCTGGTCCCCATGTTCCCCCCATAGAGTGAGGCTTCCCCCTGCTCTTTCACCCACCCCACGCAGCACCTCTGCCCCATCACTTGAGAGGCTTCATCATGTGCCAGCGGGGCCACCGCTGGGCTGGGGCACCGAGGGGTCCCCATGGGTGCACCCCTTGCTTCAGGGCAGCCCCCAGAATCCCCCATCCCCGTGCCAACACAGGGCACATGCAGGTCCGCGGTGGGGAGGATGCGGTGCCACCTCCCCGCGGGCAAAAAGGAGAGTGGCCGTCCCCAAGGCACCACATGCGTGGATGGAGCTGGACGGACCCTCGTTCCTCTCCAAACTGCACACTGCCTGTGTGTCCCTGCTGCCCTCCGAGCGAGCAGTGGAGAGGGTTTGGGATGCCCCTGGCAGCTCCGGGCGCGGAGGGTTTGATGCGGTGAAGCCGTGACCCTCCCGACGAGCGCTCCGGCACCGGGCACTGCAGCCCCTCAGAGCCAGCGGGCTGATTGCGCTGCTCGGGAAAGGAGCTCCAGGGAATTATTTGCCTCCATTTCACTCTGCGGGAGGCCACGGAGCCGAGCAGAGATGCTGAGTGCTCTCCCCTCCGCTCTCGCTCGCGTTCTCGCCTTTTTTTCCCCCTCGCTTCCTTTCCTTCAAGTATTATTTCCAGTATTATTTTGGCGAGGGGGTCATGGCACATAGGAGCAAACAGAGGAGGACGAAAATCACCTTCCCAGCTGTGTCCGGGCGCTTCGCAGGGCTCAGGCGGCCTCCACAGGGAACACGATTGTGGCGGATCACGGTGGTGTCTCCTCGGGAAGGGGGGCCGGTGACACGGGGCCGCTGGATGCCGGAGGGAGCGAGCGGGAATGGGGACTGCAGGAGCAGGGAAACCTCGGTGCCTTTTCTTCCCTTTCTGGCAGTGACCTGGGGATGGGACAGTCACATCCCACCACTGCCTCTCCCACATCCCACTCCCTCCCGCAGCATCAGCTCCAGCTGCCAGTCTGGGATGCAGACTGGTGACTGCACTGAGACATCAGCCTAGAGAGGGATGCTGCCCAGGACAGGGAGAGCTGCCCACAGGGAGTCTCTGTGTGTGTGTGTGAGCCCCATTTCTCCCTCCTGCCCCTCTCTTTGCTCCCCACAGCCCGGGCCACGTTGGCTGTGCCACTCCAGCAGTTGCCAAAGCCACAGGCTGGCTGCAGAGGGGGGATTGCAGGAGCTGGCAGCTAAGCCCAGGTAGGACCGGGGTTCCAGCGTCCAGCCACAGCTTCCCTGCTCCGCGGCTGGGCAGTGTCCCCAGGGCAAGGGGCAGGACGAGCCCAGGCAGCCCGGAGGAGGCCGGGCGGGCCGTGCCCGGTGAGATGGAGGGCAGGGATGGGGTACAGGAGCGGGGCTGCCCTGCAGAGAGGTGACCCCGGGGCCGAGGAGGCCAACGGGAGAGATGAGTCCTCCCTTTGCCGGCCCTATTCTCTCCAAAACAAACAGGGCAGCAGCTCCAGCCTCCCCGTGTAATGACTCCGCGGCAGCGAAGTTTAATATTCCCTGGTGAATGGCCCAAACAAGGAGCCCCGCCGGCCGGTGCGGCTCACCGGGGCACGGCCGCACTGAGTGACGGCTCGCACAAAGGGAAGGGACCGTCTAATCCCTCGGGACCGCGGCACCTGCACCCCGGCCTGGCCGGGATTAAAGGGGAGCGAGCCGGGCTCTGCAAAGATCAGAGGCTTCATTAGAGCGACCTTGAAATAGGATTTCCTTACGTGATAAGGGGCAGGGTGGGAAGATAATCTAGGGGGCTGTTGGTATCTGTCCCCGCAACCCTGAAGATGCTCTTTGGGTCACCTGCCTTGCACGTGGTGCCCCAGACGTGGAGGGAGGTGGCAGGGCAGCCCTGGACATCCACTGCCCCAGCTCCCTCATCCCAGGGGTGGCTGGTCCCTCCCTGCCGTCTCCCTCCATCCCCAGCTTCCACTGAGGTGCTGCCCAGGCAAGGATGGGGCTCAGTCCTCCCCCACTCACTGCCCTCGGCCTCGGGGGCCACTGTCTCCTCTCACCGACAGACCAGGGAGCTGCGGCTCTTTCAGCTCATCTTCACATCACATAACTCAAGTTTCTGCTCCTTTTCCATCATTTAAAGTCGTGGAAAAATTCTTTTTGTCTTTCCCAGCTGTATGAGAGTGGAGAAACACTGTGTCTGCAATGGGCACCCTGCACTGCTGCTACTCACAGCAAATCCAGGGTAAAAACCCTCCAAACCAGCCAAAGGGAGGCTAAACAGCTCCCTGCATGGAATAAACAGCCCTGTGCTGCTTGACAGGATGCACTGACACATGTCACTGCAAGAGCCAGATTCCTTGCCCCGTGCCAGAGCCCCACAAGCACCAATAACCCCCAAAAATCCAGGGGATGAACCAGGTGGGTTTGGGGGAGAAGCAGAAGTGCAGGTGGGACCTCATGGCATCAGAAAGCTCCATATTAAACACCAGGAGCTCTCACTCCAACTATGCTGCCCATCACCAGTTACTGTAAATACACCATTCCTCTAATGCAATTAAATATTTAATACTTGAAGAAAGGAAAAAAAAAATCCCACATCTTCTTGTCTCAACAGTCATTTCAGTTTAACTCACAATGGCCATAATGTAGTTTGTTCTCAAATCATGCAAAATTCAAGAAAATATTTTAGAGTAATCTGAAAGTCTCCCCTCCACTCCCAGAAGAGCCTTTCCTGTTCAGGCACACCAAATATAGAGCACAGGAGAGCATCGTGGTCATCGTGGACCCAGGAGATGCTTTAGTGGTGGGGTTTTTCAGGCTGCTGCTTAGAAAGGGTTTGCAGAAGGACCACAATAAATGTCTGCTCAGGGTTTGGTCTCTGCCTGCGGAGTGGGGCGGGTGCTGCCAGCCCAGGTGGTCCCATGGGACACTCAGCCCAGACACCCTTGCCAGTCCACTGAAGATGTGCTGCTGGATAGACCTGAGATGGATTCATTCCAAGGGGAGCAGAGCCATCGTGTGCCTGAGCCAAGGCCTCCAGAAAGGGATCATCATTCCTGAGAGATGGAGTGTTATTTGTCACAGGTAGGGAAGAGCAGAAGCCAGTGAGCTGGGGCTTTATTGGGGGTTAAACTTGCCCAGAGCTGAGCAGGAAACTCAGTTCCCCTCCTGGAGATCACAGACTTGGCTTGAAGGCATCACAGCAGCTTCTGGGCTGCACCACTCCCCTGAGCCAGGAGGTGCAAGGAGCTGCCCAAAAATCCCATAGGGAAAGGGGCCCGTCCGGCCCTGGAGTGGGGCTGACCATCACACCAGTCCCAGCACCCCCTGGATGGCCAGAGACCAGGATGGCAGCAGGGCTGGAGCGAGGTTTGGAGGAACCCAGAGGCCACCAGCCCCTCACGAGGCGTCTCTTCACCTCCCTGCCTGCCCCTTTCCATCCCATCACGGACTCACAACAGTTCTACAGCCGTGGCCTCTCCGCCCCGAGCCGGCAGCAATAATGGAAAACAAATTGGTGAACTTGGGAACATTTCAAGCACTTCAGCCTTCCAGGACACCAGACTGCTGATGAAAACCCAGCTTTGCAGGCACCATCTTAATGACAGGCCAAATTTCAAAGGCTTGCAAACTATTTCTCGTGGTGCCCCACCCCCTCAATAAAAGGTTGCATCAGAAAGAGATATTTCCATAATTTATAGTATGGGCATTTCACTGGGGAGACTCACTCATCTGTACTTACAGATACATTTAAGAAAATGCATCCTCCCACAATCCTGCGCCATTTACGACTATTGGCACAATCTGTAATCCTCAGTCTTCAATTAAGGGACACCTTAGGGTTCATTATCACACAATTGCTCCCTGTGAACCATGCCAAATGCTGTTTTGGCACAGAGCTTGGAAGATGAATTAGAAGGAAGTCTTCTCGGTAATGCCCACTCCCAATTCCCATCAGCAGCCTTTATGCCCTCCTCTAGCCATTTTTTCCCCCCTCTCCCCTCTTTCCAAGTGGCTTTTACTATCCCATCTTTCAATGTCTCTCTTGATTCTCTGGAGGTATATTTAGAGATGCTACATCTCCTTTTCTTCCGGCTCTCAACATGCCTCCCGCTCCCAGCTTTGCAGATGGGATCTTCTGTCCTCCCTCCCTCCCTCCCCCTGTCCGTAAACCCCTCCAGCTGCCTGGGAACAGGGGATGGAGCTGCTTTAGGTTGGAGGAGCCCAAAACTCTGATTTTACAAGAAAGGGGATGCTGAAGGGGCTGCAATTATTGCCAAACTTGGCCTGGGCACAACTAAAGGTTAATGTCTGTGGGGTGAGAACGGCCAGAGCCACGTCCCTCCCCATCCCTCTCCCTGCCAGCGCTGCTCCAGCGACCCCACTTGCAGGGAGGGCGAGTCCCGGGTGGATTCAGCCACAAAGACAAAGTTGGGGAAGAGCAACAAGTTCAGAGTATTAAACCCAGGGGCTGCCACCTCCTCAACAAGCACTAAAAACCTTCCCAGGGCTGTAGAAAACTTCCCGGTACGAGAATAGATCGTCCTGGCCCAGACAGCGACGGTCACATGGAATTACAGCGGATCCCGTGGAAATCCTCAGTGTCACAGTGCCAAGAGAGACGTTGGTGTGACATTAAAAGAGCTTCACTACAATTAGGGCTGGTGCTGACCCCGCTGAGCACCCCGAACTGCCCGGGAAGCGGCGCGAGGAGCCGGGACCGCGGAGAGGGAACAACGGAGCGCAGGAGCCACGAAATACTTCACCCACAAGACACCTTGTGGAAATTTTATTATATAGAGTGTAAAATGCAACTGTCAGTCAAATAAAAAGAACACTTTTTTTTTTTAAACACCATGCTCAACATTATCCAATGGCCGTTCTTTATAGTTAGACATTTCAAGCATAAGGAAAAATAAGGAAAGAACCCAAGAACAGTAAATTCAGTACATTTAAAAACGGAATGTCCCGCAGGGCAATTAAAAAATGCAAGAAAAAATAGCTTCAATTCCGTTTTTCCTTTAAAAATACACTGTTATCTGTACAGGAAACACTACAGTAAACATCGGAAATCATATTATCCCTTTTATTAAATCAAAATTCTTTAGCGCATACCGTGGTTAATACTAGATTCATTTATTTCTCTAGGTAATTTGACAAATATTAGATAAGAAAATATTTAAAAGAAATGAAAAAGCAAAAAACACCTTGGAATTAAAAAATAGTTACTACCTTTTATATGGTTTTATGTTCCACAGTGTTTGTTAAAGGTACTAATAGCAGATTCATTTTAATATTAAAAATAACAGTATTTATATTTCTGAGAGCATAGAGGAAAGGTTTTTTCTTTTCTTTTTTTTTTCTTGTTTTTTTTCTTTTTTTTAAACAAGCTTGGAGGTCTTAGATACATAAATGCAACTAGCAATGGAGACATGAAAAAATGTATTGCTAAAAAAATTAACACATTTTTATATTACCCCTTTAGACTCTAGAAATTATACAAACCCTACAAAATGCCCCCCGCCCAGAACTTGCAAACAGTAACTGTCTCAATACAGAATTCATATCATTAATTACAATACATATCATAGTTCAGTTTTTTAAAAATGCAATAAAATCAAAGACAGCCAAGATACAAGAAATTAGAAGTAAAACATTTAATGAATTTACATATTTAAGAATATTTAAATACTGT
Source organism: Sclerurus mexicanus (assembly GCA_013396755.1). Lineage (NCBI taxonomy): Eukaryota > Metazoa > Chordata > Aves > Passeriformes > Furnariidae > Sclerurus > Sclerurus mexicanus. Next base: position 36,953 of record VWZF01002318.1, on the reverse strand, counting down.
TTAAATTTTTTTTTCTTTTTAAGATTTGTTACATACCACCTAAGACTTCCAAGCCACTCTTTCTGTTGCAACAGAAAAGATCGAAAATTGAAAGGAAAAAAACAAAACAAAAACACACAAAAAAAACCCACACGTTGAAATGTCACAGCTCTGGGGTGCGTTTTGGTGCCTGCAAATTCTCTGGCTTCTCTCCAAAAGGAATCCCGGAGGTTGGTTGTTTTTTTAATATGAATTTGGAAACAAAATTACCAGCATGTCCATAAGTTTAGTACGTTACTAATTGTTCCTGATTCTTAGAGAAGTTCAGTATCGATTATCCTACAGCTAGTGTTTCACAAACAGAAAAGTCTTCATCAAAACGTTGCAAATCTAGAAACCTCTGTTACAAAAAGGTTTTCTTCCACAATGATTCCAAAGGAAAAAAATTGCCGCGAGGACCTTGTTCTACTGCTCCTGGGAAGAGAGAGGGGAGAAAAGGAGAAGTTACTCAGGGGCAGCAAATTCCCAAAGCTGCCCGGGCGTCCTCCCCCGACACGGGTCTGTCCCTGCTCCAGCCGAGCGGGATACAGACCTCAAAGGATGCTCCGAGCCCCTACCAGAGCTCTCCTTCTCAGCATTCCTGCCTCCTACCAAACAAGATCCCTCTTTCTAGCGGGCCAGACTCGGGCAGGAATGAAGAGAACTCCCTTTTATCACCCACCGCTTCCAGGCCACTCTTGCCCAGCGCCCGCGGCGAACGCCGGCACCGGCTCGTCCCGCTCGCCCTCGGCAGTGCAGCTGCCTCTGGCATCCACGGCAGCCTGGCCCCGCTCCCGGGAGCCAGAGTCACCCGTGGATCAGCGGGGACAAGGCTCTGATCACAACAAGGGCCTTTGCAGAGTCTTTGCTTTATTGTTCGCTCTGCAGACCTGGTGCTCGGGAAACCCTGTGGGTGCAATCAGGGTACACAACCCCCCAAGGGGCTGGGTGACAGCTGAGGTGAGATTATACTTGAAAGTATCTTAGCTCATATTCTTTTTCGACAGTTTTGGTCTCCCTTTCAGCACAGGGAGCTGGTGAGTGCACAGCTCCTGTCCCAACATGAGGAAAGGCAGAGCCTGGACATGCAGTCCCAGTGTGTGCCAGTGCTGTGCTACCTCACCAGCCTGGCTCAGTCCTTCCTTTAACTCCCCAATGTCACACAACAGCCTGGAGGTCTTATAAAGGCTCCAGGAGAAAAAAATAACCTCCTAGTCCTCTCCCAAAAAACCCTCACCCTGTACAGGGAAATAAGACTCCGCTGTCCAGACAACACTTTTGAGATCACTTCCTCAGCCACAAAATATCTCTGCTTCACCACGTGAACCCAAAGGAGAGTCCCCACACCAGGGTAAGGCCAACACACCCAGTTCCCCAAGGGAAAGAGCAGTGGGGTTGAGGGAAGGTGAATACAGACCTGGCTGTGGGCCTGAGCCTGCCCTAGTGTCTGCCCGTAGTAGGCAGCCTGCTGTCGGTAATACTCTGCCCAAGCCATCGTGTAGTCCGGCTGGGAACTTGCCTGAGAAGGGGCACTGGCAGCATGACCTGGAGGGAGAGATGGGAAAAGGGAGAGATGAGAAATTCTGTGAGTCCAAGCCCTGGCTTAGGATCTCCTTTAGTCAAGCTTAAAGAAGAGGCAGCCCCCTTCCAACCGCTGCAGACACCTGAGAGAGACACCAGCTCCGCTGCGTGGGACGGGCTCTGAGCTGGATGGGGAGTGACAAGGCAAGAGCAGGCACAAAGCACGGAGAACATTCCTGCAGCTGCAGGGCCAGGCTCACAGCCTGCACCCAGCACCCTCGGCCCGAAGCCTCCAGCAGCAGCGTCAAAAGCAAGTCCAGAAGTCGGGATCATGCGCTCCGGAACGTGGTGGAGAAAGCCGGGCCCGTGTTTTTCCACGAGCTCTCGTACCCTCTCACAACCCAGCTCCAGCTCTCTGGATTTTGCCAGCAGCAGTTCCTGTGCCCTGCGCTTCCCCCAGGCAGGCTGGCTGCAAGCAGGGCATGAGGTCTGCTGGGGACCGTGGATCAGGGGGAGCGGCTCTCCCGAGGCACCACGGCGCAACCCAGAGCTTTCCCTGGGAGAACCACATGCACCATCACCAACAGGACAGGACCAAAGGGGATCTGGAAGCCAACAGTGGCAGGGATGGAGACGCAAGTCATCGGATTAGAGGGAACTCTTTGTAACAAGAGCTGGTTCGTCTCCAATAAGCCTGTTTCACTCACTCTGTTTTTTGAAATACTCCTCCCATGCTTTGCTGTAATCGGGGTGGCTGTTCTGCTGCTGGCTCTGTTGGCCTGTGCAAAGATGACAACAAGGGGCACATCAGTATGGAACAGGTGACAGTTTCCAGCCAGTGACATCTACCTTTCCACCAGATGGGTCCTGGATCTACCACAGTGGCCCAGCCTCGACACTTCAGCTTCCACATTTCTACAGTGTTGGGCACCTTCAGCTCAGGGAAAGCCAAGGATAAGCTCAGGTTCCTGATTTCACCTCACCTGTGACCTGCTAAAGGGCATGAAGCCAAGTCTCACCCCGCTGGGACCTGCTCAAGCCAAAGCACGTGGGTGGGAGGTGCTCAGTGCACATCAGACACCCTGGGCTGTCAGTCCACCTGCACTGAGCACAGGGATGCAGGGGAGACACCTGACCGAGCTGAGACCCGTCACCCTCACAGACTGGCTGTGTTTTGAGTCACTTCACTTGTTTTTCAGGGGCTGCATCCTTCCCCTCAGCTGAAGGAGCCACCGTGAGCAGTGCCCCCCTGTACAGTGTGCCCACACGAGCCTCCAGCACACGGCTCCGGGGCAGCCACAGCACTCCTGGCTCCTCAGGGAGCTGAGAGCCCAGCACAGGGCACAGCCAGCACCACCTGCCCTCAGCACACACCCCACACATCACCGGAGAGGGAGCCACGACACCCCCAACAGCCACAGCTGGCTCGTGGCACTGCCTCTGGACTCCTACACTGCTCCGAGGGAAGCAGAGCCAGGGCCTGCTCACAGATCCCAACCTTGGGCTCCACCCAGCACAGGCTCCTCATCTTTGAAGCACCAAGACACCTTCAGTCCAGCACATGTGAGGGCAGGGGAGAGCCCAGCCAGGCGAGGCAGAGGCAGGATGCCCACACTTCCCTCAGTCCCACTGTGAGCAGGGAGCCCTCAGTGCGACACACGGCAAACAAACAGCCCTGAACAGCAGACACAGCAGCTGGGAGCTGCAGAGAGGCACAGAGAGAGCCACTGTGGACACAGGGAGCAGGCAGGGCCGAGGGGACACGCGTGGAGCAGAGCTGTTCCCAGCCCAGCCTGTCCCACCGCAGCCTGGCTTGTGATGCAGCCGGAGGGGGGCTTTGAAGTGGGGGGAAGGGGGAAATAATACACTGCAAGTGTGAAGTGGGTGGAGGGAACAGGGCAGCAGTGTCCTGTCCAGGGGCATAAAAGCGGGTTAAAAGACTTGACCAACGCTACAAGTCAGGACCTTTTCTGGCAGAGGTCAAGGCTGCCTCAACTGTCCACCTGCTAATGCCAACAAAGGACCTCCTTCAATGCCTTTTCTTCTCGGAGAATTACAGTCCACAGCAGGCTGAAAGGACACGCAGCTAAATGCATTTCACAGCAAAATGTTTCCCCAGCCAGTTAATTTATTTAAGATGGGGGAAGTAATTAAAATCTAAATACATGTGTAGGGGGTGGGGGTCTGCCCCTCCTCCCACCAGGAGGGCACTCGAGCCTGTCCCCAAGACGCCGGCGCTGTGACAGGGCTAACAGAGCTGTGACACACAGGCTGCAGCACTCAGGGAAGGGACCCTTCACAGGGCTGTTTTCAAATTAAAAAGTGCAAAAGCAGCTATTTACTGAGTTTCTTATAACAATCCTTCCACGCCTTGGCGAGCTGCACCTGGCCTGCCTGGGCACCACTGTGGTCTGCAGCAGAGGAAAGCAGTGAAGGCTGCTTAAAGCATTACTGTGAGTGTCCTCTCTCCTCACCCAGACTGCCTTCAGTGTGCCTGGCTAGGAACGGGGAACACCCTCAGCAGACATGGAACTAGAGAGCCAACATCATCCATCAGGTGCAACAGCAGAAATAAAACATCTGTCCCCAAATGAGGGCACTAAACTCACACAGGGGGAAGGGCACCCGCAAGGCAGGATGCCCCATGGGTCTTGGAAGCCACCAGAATCCTGACAGTGCAAAGCTGCCATCACTGGGGTATGAGCTGCACTGTGGGTCATCAGGGGGTTCAAGGGGGCTGTGATTCCTACACCAGGCTCCAAAGCCAGGAGGGGTGAGCTTGAGTCATGACTATCTGTTGGAGGAAGGGAGGTTTCTCTCTCTCCAGTGGCTGGTGGGCAGGAGGAGGGGATGTGAAAAATGAATTAAAAGGTGAGCTTGTAAAGGCATCTGGCAAGGCAAAGAGCAATGCACATTTTGCAAGCATTCATTCAAAGGCCTTACGGGAAGATAAAAATCAAATTTTTTTGTAGAGCTTTCTGTGCTGCACTGACTGCTCTGCTTCCCAAAGCTCAGGGAAGTCTGGAGCTTTTGGGGGTGCAAAGGAAAGGACCTGCAAAACAAGCTAATGAGAAAACACTCTTCTTCAGTACCATACTATTTCATTTCTGCACAGCAAGAAAGTCCATTGAAGTCCACCACTGCATTTTACTGTCCTGAAAGCAGAACAGCTACTGACCTTCTCCAAGTCCCTGGAGCTCAAAGGAAAAGTCATCATTTCCAGCCTGTAAACGCTGAGGAGCAGTACTCATCCAGAGTTTGACACACACCTCCCAGGCAGGGCTCCCATGTCCCACCACTGCACGTTCCACAAGTGCACCAAGTTAACAACGCAGCACTGGGATTTCAAAAGTTCCTACATTCACCATTTCATAAACATTCCAAGGTGATTGGTGTTACAGGGAATCACAAATGCAATTGCAGGAATTGCCCCTCCAGTGATTCCTCTGCCTCAGGCCAAAGAGTGGGAATTTATACCGAAGCTGATAACCTATTTAATTGCTAAATCAGCCTTAGACAGGGAAAAGGATCTGTCACTAAACCCCTTTAAAATGACCCCTTCCACACATACTTTTTGGTGCTTAGCTTTAGTTTCCTGAGACCAGGCCATTAAAAAACCCCCTGTATTTCTTGAAAAATTGAAAAGTCTGTTGGGCATTACTACCACCACATGAGCTTTGAGACTGCCAAGCAGGCATGAATCTGCTCTGTTTGGAGCAACCCATTCCTCTGGCTGTTGAGAACACACATGGTGCACTTACAACATCACCACTAGCGTTTACTACTTGAATTATTCTGGAAAGGAGGACTCCCCATTCCAAACTGCTCAATTTTGATTAAATGGACTTTGACGAAAAAAATTACCAGTACAGTAGCTCTGCCTAACTTTTGTTTCACTTCCTCCTTCTTCTTTCCCAGTCTTTCAATGAATCTGGGATTTGAACATCAAGACAAGCTCGTAAGGAATAATTAAAAAATAAAATAAGCAAGAACTGGTAAGCTCAAGAACAAAGAGATGGGAGGGCTCAGCACCAACACGATGTGCCTGTCAGGGGAAAGAGGGGTTGGCAAGCGTTTGCCTGGAAAACCCTGGGAGAAGAGAGCCTGAGGAACAGAGAGCAAGGACCAAGTTTCTACCTGAAGAGCAGAAACAGGCAGTAAGCAGTTTAGCACACAAAAAGCATTACAGTTTTCTGTGGCCTTCAGCTGGTTCTGAGCTCAAACACCACCAAGTGCCTCCACACATCTCTCTGCTCAGGAAATCGTTCTGCTGCTTCCACACGTGGTCTCCCAGGTGAACCTGCCTTTTGCAGGCACTGCAAAGGGAACACCAACCCTTCTCCAACCCAGGTCCTGGCACTTACTTGGGACTTGCTGTCCAGGCTGCTGCCACGTCTGGTAGGTACTGCCCCAGCCCTGCGTCATGAACGCCTGAGGACCACTGCAGAGGACAAAAAGCCATGCTCAAGTAGGCAATAAAATACTTACCAGGCCACAGACATGAAGCTGCCCACAGAAGAGACGTGGTAACTCACAGTCAGCAGCTGCTGAGCAAACAGGTGAACACGGGAACAGAAGGAAACGCTGTGCAGGTGTGACCTGCTACACACTGCCTTGGTATCAGTCTGTTCATGAAGCCAAGGTGGAGATACATCACACTGAACAGCATTCCTTGTGCTCCATGCAGCTCAAGCTTCTTGCCACACTCTCACTGCACTAGAGGCAGGAATTTTGGAGGTGCCAATACCTACCTGGTTTATCATTGAATAGATGAAATCTTTCCTGTAGTCAGGCTTAAAGGATTGAGCTCGCTTGCTTTTGCTTCTGAATGCTCAATCTTTAAAAGGCTCCGCTATATCCCACCCCTTCAGGGCCCTCCAAACCTTCTCCCAACACTTCCTAGCTCCCAGCCATCCCCCCCAGCCCGTTGGTGATGAGATGGAGCAGCTTACTTTTGATGAGGTGTAGCGGGTGCTTGGCTGAACGGACTTTGACCAAATCCTCCAGGTCCACCCATGCTGGTACCCTGTCACAGAATCCACAAATATTTAATGCCAGCTCCAAGGACAGGGTGGAGGCAGCTATTATGAGTAGTAAGAAAGGAGAGAAGACAGCCTGGGACACGTGGATCCTGAAGTTGGTATCAAGCCTTCTCCACTCAAGCAGTTCAGCATGAAGGCTGCTTTTCAGCTTTCCTGTGCCCCAATTCAGCATTTTCCACACTTCTTTACCAAAGTCTCCCCCTTCAGCATTACTGCAGCCTGACGTTATTAAGCTTCAATACCACAGCACTGCATTAAGTTTAAGATAAATCATCCTGGATTTAGCAGAGCAAGGAGTTGAGTGTTTTGCTTTCAGGATGATGCTGCCAGAGTGATGCAATTTTAACACAGTGACACTGTTGCCTTCCCTTCAAAAATCTCCTCTTGTATTATTATCGCTGTTCTTCCCTCTCATATAACTGGACACTACCCATGATGAGATCAACAGTCACATCCTTCTGGGACCACAGCAAAAATTAGCCCAACGGATGCTGGAAGGCCATCAAGTTCAAGCCAGCTGCTAACAGGCACGTGGTTTTGAAGCTGAATAACATAAATGTGTGTATTCTGTGCCATTCTGTCAGTCCAGGCCTACACGACAACACCACATCTGAAAGAGGCAGATCAAGAGAGATGGAACTTACACCAACTTTCTCATCTATGAGATGTCTAGCGAGCTCGATTTGCTGGGGAACCCCTCTGATTGTGAATATTCGTACGCCGGGGTCTGTGTTCGGAGGTGGGTTTCTCTGGAGCTCCACGTGGGCTCCCGACTGCTGGTTTATGCTCTTGATGTTCTCACCACCTGAAGAAAAGAAAACCAAGACATAAGGAGGGATATCCAGCATCTCCTTCCATAAAGCCATATCAAAGTCAGGTTCTGGTAGTGGATTATAGTTTCAGCTGCCTTCTCTGTGCCTCGAATGGCAGCAGCAGAAGAAACCACAGCACCTGAGCTCATGCTGCTCCTTTAAACTGCCTCATAACATGACCTGAAGCCATGAGCTGCTGCAAGTTCTGGGGTCACGGATGGTGCTGCTTTAAGAACACACACCCCCCAACCAGATGCAGCATGCCTGGGATACACTTTGACAAAACGGAAGCAAAAACTGCACTGACTGAATTCTGGTGGTTTTGCACAGCTGTTCAAATCCTTCAGGAAAAGAAGGTCACCTGCAACCAAAACATGCTGCTGCTTTCTTCTTTTCATTCCATCACTAAGGCAAAAAGCCACCAGCCTTATACCTCGTAGCTTAACAAAGCTTAAGCTTTCTCCCAAACACGTTCTGTTTGATAGGCTATTGCCCCAAAGCAGCCTCTGCTTTCACCCCACAGCTACACATCCCTCCACAACCACAGCAGTGCAGGATTCCAGGCTGCCTCCTGCTATTTCAGAGTTAGCTGTGCATGCAGTGAACATGTCTGGCTCGTTTGCCATCTGGATACACGAGAGCACAGGAGTGCTTCCAGCAGGATGCAGCAGGGCCAGTCACAGTGGATCTGATTTCCTCAAGACCTGCTAGGTCCCGGTCTCTTCATGAAATTTGCTTAACAAAAGCCTCAGCCAATGTTACAATGGTTCAATTCTTCTTTTGGAAGCTCACACAACTTACAGACCAGCTCCACTCAACTGAAGAAATTAAAGGGTGTGGGGAAGGAAGAGGGTTTTACAACTTTTAAATCACAAACCAAAAAAATTACCAGCCCAAAGGACAGACAGCAAGCAGGACAGAGAGCAAAGGAAGCTAACCGGAGACTTTTGTTTGGTTTTAATTAAAAAGAGTCTCCAAAAATACTCCCCTCAATTTTGCTCACATTTCCATCTCTATACATCCAGCACAACTTCAAAACTAACTGTGGATGTTGCAGACACTTGTTCATTTCATTGTAATGGGCTCGTGACCTTTTTAACATTTTAAAGCCTTCTTGGGGAAGGGAGGAGGAAAAGTTGCCAAAGGGCAATTAACTCTTTCTAAATGAATTTTTGAAGATGCATTTAACAAAAGATAATCGTGTCACATCCCTGGGCAGACAACAGGGATTGTACTGTGCAGCCAAAAGCCAACCCACTTACTTTCAGTCAAGCATGGGAAAGGGGTAAGATGAAGTTTCAAAACCAAGACGGTTTTTTTCTGTAATGCTTTTGTCTGATGCAGACTTGTTTGTAGCGCTGGTTTTTACATACTGAGGTGAGATCTCAATCAGCAGACATTTCATCTGCTTAGCTGAAAAGTTTGAAGGAGTGGCAGAACTTCACTGAGCAACCGGGGCACAGCCAGAGGTTGCTACTCGCACTGCAAACCAGTTTCTCCTTCCAAAAGGGGATTAAAAATGGAAGCATTCTCAAAGTGGAAGCAAGGGAGAATACAGATTTCAAACCACTGCCCCATTCAGCACCAAGTCTGTGGTTGCTGGGATTGTTTCCACATCAGGTCCCTCCTAGACCACAGTGCAGGGTCGGGTTTGTTGCCTCTCCAGGAGGGAGGCTGCAAGCTCCTACCCCCCATAGCAGGACCCGGTGCCCTTGTCCTCCAGCCTGCTGCACACCAAAGTGCTCCCTCCCATCCAAGCTATCCCAAGCCAGGCTCCAGAGCATGCAAATGAAGTGACGCAGCCCCCGTGATGCTGCCTGGTGCCGGAAGGAGTTGATCTTCCCCGCAGCGAGGTGACCCGCTCGGCACATGGTCTCTGTCTATGGAGCATTCATCCCAATCCATTCTTCCACCTGCTGGGGGGCAGGAGGGATCCAGGAGAGGCCTCCCGGCTGGACGAGAAATCGTAAAGCAATTAATCAAACCTGCTCAAAGCAGGGTTGACAAGAGCCAGGCCAGCCACGGTATCTGTCAGGATCGCTGTATTTATCATGGAAATCCAGGGGGGCCCAGGGAGGGCTGTTTCCAAGCACCACCAAACAGAGACAGCGCTTGACATGTGTATGGTGCTCGTCTCCACCCTTCCTTGGGGCCTTCAGAGAAGAAAAGCTGCACCTACCCACCCTCTAGAGGAAAAAGCCACGCACAGGATCCACAGGGAGCCCTAGCAGCTCCTAAAGGCTCATGCTCCCAAGCTGAGAAGCGATGCCCATAAGAAAAGGGCCCTGGACATTATACCATATATGCTGCAGAAACTGAGCTGAAAAACTCCGTTATCTCCCTCTTTTCCCTGCTCCAAGAGGTCCTGGGGAGTTGGAAGCACAGCAGCAGTTACGTGGCCACATCACATACACCACACCTGGGGGCCTGGGGCTTAGGCGCTGATCTGGAGACCAAGCTGATGGCCCAGAGGTCTAAGCCAGATTTTACAGGGAAGCCCAACAGCCCTGTCCTGTATCCTGGCAGGAGAAAACACCCAAAAGCTGGAAACTGCTCAGAAACCATAAAGGGGGAGCAAAGGTTTTATAATTGGTCATTATTAAAAACCCCACTATGATCCCCTCTGCCCTGCACTGACCCACGGGCAGTGGGGGAGGAAATAAGAACTGCCTATCTTGCATCAGTGTATGGAGAGTGTAGCACATCCATGCTGGTCCAGACCCCAAAAGGCAACGCTACAGCCATCACTCACTTGACAAAAGTGAAGGCTGCAACAGCCTAAGAGCATAGGCACTGTGAGAACACCGATTACAAGGTGGTATTACAATGCTACAAGCACTCAAATCACCATACAACTAGTAATTAGTCACTCCAGAAAGCTTCTGATCTGGCTGGGTAAGAATCCCTATTTTGCTGTTGTGGAAACAAAGGTAAAAAGCCACCCTTCGCCCCCCAGTGAGGCTGTGCCAGGCCCTGCACTTGAACGGTAGGACGTTCTCTTCACTACCTGCATTTATCTTTTCAGCACACAGTGCTCTCCGTAGTCACAAATGCTCCACTTCAGTGCACTGCTGAACAACAAGTGACCTTTTCTGATCCTTTATTAAGGATGACTAATGGATACAGCAACAAAGTTTCATTATAATTTGCTTTTTCCATACATATAAGTCTCACTCTTGGGCTTAAAATTTGCTTTGCTTGATCTTTTGCCCAACTGGCCTGTTCAGTGAGGACAAGCACAATCACTCTGCAATTTCTGCATAATGGGAAAAGCAGGTGGGTTTTCATATTGAAAAAAACGTTCAGGTTTATGGCACAGAACAACATCTGAAAACAATTCCATATACACAGCTGACCTGCCCATGTCATCCACCTAGTCAGGAGCTCAGGGTGCTATGGGGCCAGACACATGGCAGGGAACAGCAGGGATGTGCAGCAGGGCAAAGAGGCCACACCACATCTCATCACAAGCTCAGTCCTACCCAGAAAACTCAAAGCCACTGAAACACGTCACAAGGCCCCCAGACCTCTACCTCCTTTCCCAGTGCAGCTTGTCTACTCCTATTCTATTCTTTGCTAAGGCTAAAAGCCAACTGTGATTACTTAGTACTAGTTAAGGCATATGTCATTCTTTCTGAAATAAGGAGAAAAATTAAATTGACCTCCCTTGATAGGTCAGTGCATTAGCTCACACCACAACAGTTCAGAGCAACAGAGCTCTTCTACTCCTGGCTCTACTCTAAGTAGTGCCCCATGTGCAGCTTGTGCTCTGTGACAAAGCAAGACTGATGCTCAGTTTCATAACCACCATGGGGTTGTGCTGGTTCTTGAGAGGAAGGTCTGATGACTCTTCCTCCATCTCCTTAGCATGGAGAGATCCAATGGCTAAGACAGGCAGGGGGTGTCCGTGGCAGTGAACACGCTCATCCGAGTGGCACAAGGTACACCAGGTCAGGTGCCAGCCCAGATGCAGACACGACAAATCCTGCTACTTCACTGTATTCATCAGACACTTCAGGTATGTGGCTGGAAGCAGCTGCTGTTATTACCACAATCAGAGACCTTCCATTTTATCACACAGCACTCAGAAATCCAGCACGATGAAATGACTGCTCTGCTTGTCCCTGATAAACTGTCCTTTAAACGAATTCTTTATAAAAAGAACCCGCAAATGAACCTGCCTTTTCTCAGTCAGCTGCTTGTTATAACAAGCTTATTTGACAGCTCTGCATGAAGAGCCTCTCTTACAGCTTGTGAACAAGGGCCTGGAGAGTACAATTATGAGTGAGAGCACCACAAAGAAAACAACCACAAGCAGTTAGAGCTTATTCCTATGCTGCATTCACCGGCCACTAAATACCTACAATTACAGAAAACTCCAAAGCTTCGCTGTCAGGCAGCAAGAATATGACCATCTTGAGAGAGAAGGATTGCAAGCTCTGGTATTTGGAGTCACCAAACCCACCTTTGCCTATAACAAGGCCACACTTGTCAGCTGGCACCGTGTAGGTTATTTCCTGCATGCCCCCAGGCGTTCCAACACTCCAGTCCCCACGGCCACGACCTCTTCCTCGGGCAACAGCCAGGCTTCCAAAGCCATCTCGTTCCTTAGAAGGCAAGACATGTGTATCAGTGGGTTTTTTGCTGGCCTCAATGCACATTATAAACAAAATAAAGCAAGGTAAGTCAAACTCCCTCATAATCAATGGCACTGAATTAAGATACGGATGTCAAGCTTCACACTGAAGGTTTTGCAGCACTTTAAAGAAATGCCAAGTAACGTAGGTTACAGCTGCCTTCCTGAGTCAGGAAGATATTTATATTTTTAAATGCATGCCTTTATATCTTCTGAAATAAACCTATAAATAAGCATCAACTACTAAAGGACTTGGAGTCTGTGAAGGGGGCTCTCTTTAGAGCAAACAATAGATCTTGGCACAGACACACACAGGAGTTGCTTCCAAACCCTTTCAAGTGTCATCCTTTAAAGACCTGCTGGAATTACTCAGCTGAAATCCACATTTTCCAAAACTTCCTAAGCAAGCTTTTAAGTTCAAAGACACTTAAAGGACGTATCTATTTCGGGTAACTGATTTCTCCAAAAGCCATGGGCTATCAGGGGCTATTATTACAGACCTCAAAATTTAAGTGAATTACTAAAAAAATTAATGTAATCAAGTACTCAAACAAGACCTCAGGGCAAGAAGAGATATCAAGATGGAAAGATTACAGACCTCGATGGATAAATTATGTTCATGCACCTGAAATGGCCTAAAGTCTTAGTTTCTTATAATACAAAAGGGAATCTAGAACCTCCCTCATGAGTCTGCCTCACTATTTCACCCATCTTTGTACTTCTTGCTATTGGGCAATACAGTATGTTGCTGTGTCTTAGAGTACAGTGACTCAATCCCTGAACATTTATCACCTTCCTCCCACCAGACCAGAGGGCTGGAGACTGAAGAGGAGGCCCCACTGAGCACTGGCAATGCTCTGCTGCCAGAGCAGAGCCTCCAGGCACTGTCTGATGCTACTGCTGGACTCCACTGGTCACCATTTCCAAGAGCTTAAGACCAACTAAACACAGGGGATAAACATGGAGTGATAACGAGGTCCCATAGCCTGGGGAGTAGAAGACCTTCCCATAGCTCAGTTAGCCCATATTATGTCAAAAAACCACAACCAACCAAGCAAATAAAAGCTGTGTCCTGGGCAGCAGCACGTGTCGCCTACTAAAACACTGCTGCTGTTCAGAGGGTGGCATCCATCCCTCCATCCATGTGCACGCAGCCTGCATTCCCAAAGAAGCCCTCTCCAGAACCCACCTGTGCCGTGAGGATGAGCTCACTGATGATGTGTGCTGCGTGTTGACACCTGTCAGGAAGCCCCATGACCTGTGCGACTCTTTCAGAGCTAATCCCATCATCTGTGAAGAGAGGTGGCAAAGACTAAATTAAAAGGAGAAAATATCTACTCACCAACAAAAGTTTCCTTCCAGCACCACCACTGCTGGCAGCATTTTCACACAACAGAACTATCCCAGGAGCTACAGCTTCCCTCCACCTTCGGCCCCTCTTCCCTGGACTGAAAGGAGACAAAACCCAGCCCACACTGCAGAGGGAACGCTCAAAAGAGAACACTTTCAAATGTCAAAAAGCCATGAAAGAGACTGATACAATTTTAAGAGGACAAAAGGCAGCTTTGATAGGTGATCAGACAGCCAAGGACCCAGAGAAAGTTACTCAGAATTAATCAACTCCTGATCCCCAAAGGCTTTAATGTCCTGAAGGAGAATTCTTTAACAGGAAATAAAAGATTCTTGTTATTGCTGTTTATCTGTATAGTTACCACTCAAGACATGACTGTTGTGACATCTAATGTTTGCAAATGAGCTGTATATAATCTTACTCTCTGAAAACCAGAAGTGCATGAGGAGGCAGCACATCATATTTAAAGGGGTTTCAGAAAGAGACACAAATGCACCTGTAAATGAGGAAAGCCTAAGCTGCTGGAACCTCAGCTCAGATTCACTTTAGCAATCCCAAAGTGGAACACTGGTCAGAAAGTAACGGCTCTCCATCCTCACACAAACCTGGTTTAAATTGAATCCTAACTCCAGCATCATTCTGAATCTTTTTGATCATTTCTCCATTTCTTCCTATCACAATTCCAACAGCAAACCTGGGCACAGAGACCTGATGGGAAAGGCAAAGGAGTGTGAAGGCTCAGAGAACTAGACTGAACGACTCTGATTTTACAAGGAGATGCCCTTAACTTTGAGGACGGGCCATGTTAGGCAGCTCCAGGCTACAGAACCGCATCGCTTGAGAAAAAACAACCACGTGGCCACAAATTCCTTCCCCGCTAAATGAACTCTGCACTACAAGAATGCAGCTTAAAAACCAGACAATTAGAAAGGTGCCATCCAGGAGTCCACGAGAACTCCTCCTCTTTTGCAGCCAGACTCAATTCTTCTGGCAATAGAACACGCCGCATTTCCAAAACCAGCTCACGGGTTACACGTGCAGTTTGATGGCTTCCCCCCACTACCCATCCCACAGGGAGGTTAGCAGAGCACTGGTGAAGGAAACATACCTCTATGCTGCCTCCTCCCATTCTAGCACTGAAATCATTGCGTACGCCTCGGAAGTCTGCCTGATCTTTCTCTCGGATGATCTCCAGTACCATTTCCCTCGCTTGCTACATGGGGAAAGAAGTTACAGTTAGCTTAAAATCGTTCTGCTTGCCATCTGGGTGTTAGGGCCTCAACAGTGGCTTCAGGCACAGGGATCTCCACCTCCTCAATGGGAACAGCATTCTGATTTAGGATTTCTTTTACCACAGTCAGTGGAGATCTGTTCTTGATGGCATCTTCCACGTCTGACAAAACCTGCCAAGTGCATCAGGTGTCAGCTTGTTGTGTGCAATTGCTTCCTCCAGTGATTCAAAAAGGCCCTTTAGCTTTCAAAATATCTTTGATTTTTTTGTTTTGTTTTTAAATTAAGGGCAGCGAAGGCCCTTTCCTACTGGATATCAGTATAGGTAAGGTAGAAGCTGAGGTAGCATAGCAGAGATCATGCTCAGTAAGAGCCAGAGAACATGCACCAAGGAGGCAGGTGGGCAGCAGCGAGCTTATTGTCTCACTGAAAAGATAAGCCCAAGTCTGCAGCAATTCAGCAAGATGTTTTCTGAGACAAATGAATACTCTTCCTACCTACTGGTAGCCCTCAAGACCATTCACAAGCCTGCATGTAGCCCAGACAGTAAAAGTGTACCTTGAATAAGCCAAGAGTAGTCGTCATTAAAAAAAAAAAGCCTACATGTCAAACCCAAGCCCTTGTTCCTATTACCAGTCAAGCTCTGACATCTTGGTTCTATTTCCAAGCTTGTGGGACAGTGGTGAATCTGCCTCCTTTCATTTTTATGTATTTTCCATCCCCACAGTAGTTTTACAGAAAGGAACAACTCAGCAACATGAACTTCAGAGATGTCAAGACAGAATGGAGAGATTTCATAGGGGTTTGAAGGAGTTAAGAAACAGTGCTGCAGTATCCACAGAATCCCACCAAACCCAAGGATTCATCACGCTTCTTAAGTGCTTTCTAAGCAAGCTAAGTGCCTCAAAGATCTTCCAGTCTTTGCAGTCTCCATGTTTCCGTGGCATGACTTATGGCATGGAAGGTGAGACAACAGCAAATCGTGCAAGGCCGAAGCCACCTGGAAAGTGGCAGCACTGAAAGTATCGTTTGGTTAAAAGTAGCCAGACTGCCCTTAAACTCCTTTCTGCACAGCTATACCTCCACAGAGAGAATTTTAGGGAAAAAAAATATTAAACCTAAAAGCCCACTTGCAATAAGATCTTTGAAAAATATAACCCAGACTATCCCTGAGCAACATCAACTGTTGCAGCAGTTTACGATTAGGGAGATCCTGTGAAACAGAACTACTTTTATCGGAGACAGGAATGCTAAGCTAGATTTAAGTACTTAGCAAGGTATGAAAGGCACTTGCTGAGAAATGGAACATGCCAGGGCTAAACTGTAATGCTTTAATTCAAGCGTTCCCATCACTCTGCAATCCTCCAGTCTCTGGCTGATGGTGGGTTTTTCTTTGAACCGCAGGTATGTCCAGATCTGTAGAACCCTGACACAAGGAGACTGAGGTACTAATATTAAGCAAACCCCTTGGTTTCAGGAGTTGTTGTGGGATAGTTTTTTAATTACCTGCGTCAATTGGCTGTCTGAGAGTTTTGTGGAAGGTCCACTGTCTCAAACGTGATTTGGTCACTCACTAAGAATCCATTTGCTCAAGTGACAGAGCTGTGATTTTTTGCCACACAGACTGGAAAGCATTTCAAAGCTACTTTCTCCAAACCCTCCTAATCTCTACTCCTCTCCCTGTGTAATATTTATGTGGAGTGACAGCTCCTAGGTTACGCTCTAGACAAGCTAGTCTGGTGTTTTAACTTGCTCTACTCAGCCTTACAGAACAAAAAAAACCAGCACAGATCATTACATTTACACTTGGATTTGACTCCATTAGATGCTCACAAATACGCTAAAGTTTAAATTTCTCCTCAGTTCTCTGGGGCAACTGCTTCCTTTTGTTACATACCTGTACTTTAAATGCGTCTCCAGTAATACGGAGAGGTTTGTCTGCTCCAGTAGGCAACGGCCCGTCTTGGATCATAATCATTTTCACACCTGTTCGCTCCTGAAGAAAAAGCACAGAGCACTTTGCTAAGCAGAGTCCCTAAAACAAGGGGCGACATTTTGGTTACTGAACATCAGGGAGGTGAAATCGGCACCTTTACAGAATGCTACGTTAGCTATTCACGAGTAGCTACAGCACAAATTCCGTAATGGTCCTAGAGTGTAAAGGACTGCCAGAAAGGGTGCTACTCCTGAAGTTCTCAAATAGCTGAATCCTTGCAAGGAGAACCCCCTTCACCTCGACAACTGATTTTCCAGCCCTTTCCAAAACCTGTAGCTGTCTGCATGTAACGGTTATTAAGTGACCAGCCTCAAAACTGTATGACAGGTCTAATCAAGGCACTTAAACCCCCTACATTTTTGACATAGATGCTTTTCTAAAACCCTCTATTCTTTAAAAACTCGTACCAGATGGAGGAATAAAGAACATCTAGGAACACAGTTTATATGTAACACAACACTTTCAATTAGAAAGGGGTGGGACGAGGAAAAAAAAAAAAGATGACACACATCAGCTTTATCACAGATCAGCAACAAAAGAGAAGCGCAGCACTCTACAACAGCACGGCTGGCATTAAAAATACTGCAGAGCAGAGCAGAGCAGACACAGCCCTTCCTTGGCCACAAGGATCCCCTCCTGAACAGCACGCACCAAGTGTTATCTACAGCACACGGGTTTCTGTCACAGTTCTGCCAAAACTCCACTACATGCGTAGCTGGGGCCACACCGATTTTGTTTGTAACACAAGATTGGATTTGGGTCCAGCTCTCCGAAGGCACAAGAGGAGTCCCTGCTGGAGAAGGTTAGAGCATTTAAGGCTCTCCATTTCAGCCCGCTCCTGGAGATCTAGAGAAGCTGCAGTAGGGAAGAGAGCCCTAAAGGAAATGCATCTT
The DNA here is from genome assembly GCA_013396755.1 of Sclerurus mexicanus. Taxonomy (NCBI): domain Eukaryota; kingdom Metazoa; phylum Chordata; class Aves; order Passeriformes; family Furnariidae; genus Sclerurus; species Sclerurus mexicanus. The sequence continues at coordinate 19,454 of VWZF01002318.1, read as the reverse complement.
GCGCACCTGCAACTGTTTTATTGTTTCACCTCCTTTGCCGATGACTAGACCCACTTTGGATGCCGGGATCAAAATCTCCTGAATGGTACTGTTGCCATCAACATCGTTGTGAAAACCGGGTCCGTTCCGACAGCGATCTACAATCTGCCCCAGTAGCCGTTTTGCTTGTCTTTGGAAAAGAATCGAGGGAAACAACCATTAGACAACATTGTTCCACGTGACCAAGAGACCAGGAACCATCGGAATGGAAAGTGATCAGGGAGAGGAGAAGAAGTGAAAAGATGGAGGAAACCATAGTCAGCACAATGTTTGCCTTTTTTTTTTTAACTCTTTGATGTCTACGTTCCCCTCTCATGATTACTTCATAAGCAGTTTGATTTTTGACAGGGGAAGAGAGAAGGAAGAGCAGCAGCATGCTCTGACCTCTTAGGAAGTTAAGGACAATAGTTGAACTATAGCATTTGGGGTGCTTACTTCCAATGAAGATGCTTTAGGCTCTAAACTAACACATACCGTATTTGGTAAAACTCAAGCTCTGTTCTCCTTCTCGGTCAAGACAAAAAGCACACACTGCTCTGATACTAACACAGCCCATGGATTAACCATTTTCTGATCAGTCACAGGCAACTGCCTTGCTCTTCTCTGCCTGCTCTTACCAGCAGCACCAGAACACTGTCCTAACACAGCCTCTGCTCCAAGCAGTAGGTGCTGAAGCTACACCACGAAGTGAGGCAAGGATACTGCAGCAGCCACCAGTGAAAGACTGGGTTCTTCTACTCCTGGTGAGAAGAGACACACAAAGAAGCATTTGGGAGATTAAAGACCCCTCCTCTAAAATATTTAGCATGTCAGAGGTAACTGACAGGGTTTTCCTTCATCTTGAAGACTCCTATACCAACACATCCCATTCCTGCCCTTGTCCCACAACCCTTCTGGAAGTCCAAGAAATACACTGGCTCCCTGTTCATTCTAATGCAGCATCTTCCCCTCTCTCCACTTCACACCAAGCTGGATCAGGCACCCTAGGAATGACTGTCTTCTCTCTGGACATTTGAGGAACCAGCACAAGGTCACCCCTTCAAGCAGACATTCACCCAGGACAGCTCAGGGGGTGGTGCTCTGAGGCTGCACACAGAGCAGAGCTCTGCTTGCCCTTGACTATCTCACTAAACAGTGGAAAAGGTGGGATTTCTGGAAGCTCACTTCAAATATTCTACACAAATAAACCTCTTTAAGACTTTTCTATCTTCATATTTTGCATAAAGTTCTTTTAGTCACAATATAGAGACCACAACACTTAATACACAACATGTTTCAGATGAGAAGGGGTCACTTGGGAATCAATTTCATTAGTTTGCTATGGGATATAACTAATGAAAACATTCCTTACAAAACCCTTCTCAAAGAAGTCTGACATCTAATTGGTCTCCTCAAAAAAATACTTCAAACAATCACCTTGACAAGAATTTTAGCACAAAAGTAAATTAAATATCACCTAATTCCATGTCCATGTTCTGCTTCACAAACTGAGTATTCTCACTTAAATTTATTTATATTTTATTTCAAGGACATGACATTTAACTGCTTATTTCAGAACCACAAAGTCTTAACTATAACTCTCCCAATTTTCCCCCAACTGCATCAGGCATCCCAGCTTTTTAATATTTTGCTCTTGTTCTGAAACATCCTTTGCTGAAGGGGTAAAAGCACTTCAATACCAGAAAGAAGACACTGCCTGCCCTATAATGTGAGTCTGCCAATTTTATTTATTCTGGCTCACTGCTTGCAGTATTGTGGTAGAACAAGGAGATTTAAGTACGTTTAGATCTCTTAGGAATGGAAGAATGATGAGTGTCTTCTCTTTAGAGAGCCAGTCTTTGCACCCATGTATTTTCACTATCAAATGCAACTCAAAGATTTCCAGATGGATTTTAAAAAACCCACCTACCCAAAGGCTGGGGAGAGAAAGAGCAGCTCCATATGTTAAGTGTGTTCCTGTAAGCCTGAGGATCCTGGATCCAGTTCCCGCAGGAGGTCCTCAACTGGTTTGTGAGAGTCTCAAACTCAGCTCCTGGGAAGGGGGAGGGAGGAAACACTGTCCCTAAAGTTTCTGTAGGTCTAAAGATCAGAAATCCCTGCGGGCTGGCCACGTGTCTCTACCATGCAAGGAGCAGAATCAAGACTTGGGTTCAGTCCTTTGGTTCTTGTTGGCAGCGATGCAGAGACAAGCACCCAGTGGGCCTCATGCTGCTCTGCAACAACACCAACACCTCCAGGGTATCCTGGAGTGGCACCAACAGGCTTTAGAGGCCTCATGCAGCCCTTCTTCAGCTGGAAGGATGGTCATCTCAACAGGAGTAGGGAAGCAAAGGGGAGAAGAGAAGTGCCCTTCAATAGCTTAGCTCAGTATCCTGGAAAGCTGCAGTTAGCAAACTGCATCCTAGGTGCCCTAAGAGCAACCTCACCCTGCGGAGGGGAATTCCAAGGAAATTTCTGCAGAGGATTCAAACTGCAAGTGGAAAAAAAGCCTTTGAGGTGCACAGTTCAGAGCATCAGACCAAGAGGTTCTATGCTCCAGAGACCCTCGAGTTTCTCTAGGCCAACATTTGCTGGTGTGGCTGCTAACCACATAGCACCACTGACAGAGCGCAGCATTAGGGAGAAGAGAAAGAAGGAAAAAGGAGAGAAATGAAATCAGCACTCACTCAATGCTCTCTGGCGTCCCAGTAAGTACACAGGGCCTCTCAGGCATCCCACCACTGTCTGCAAAGGAAACAAGAGGAAAACCTGTAACATATGGAATTAAAAAGGTGGCAGCTGTTTCACTATCAAGCCCCAGTGGAAGCACCACCCCCTCGCACACAGAGCATGCTAAAGAATTCAAAGACATCCAGCATCAACATATTTTAAATGATTTACTGGATGTCTGCACTCTTTTAATGCCTTCCCTACCAATCAGAGGGAGGGTGAGAACTTAGAGGATATTCATCAACCGTTCCCTGGACAGCACTGCAGCACAGTCTTTCCCAAAGCAAAGCAGCACAGAACGATGATCCCATTTGGATGCATGGTCCCACTTTTATGATGCAAGGCAAGCTGTATGGAGAGCTGCTGCCACCCTCCTGAAACATCTTCTGCCAGGAGCTGGAGCTGACCAGACTAGTCAGAGGCAAACCACAGAGCTGAGCAAAGTGGTACCACCAGGAGAAAACTCCAGAGCTTCAGGTGTAAGTACAACAGGAATTGTCCATTTGCACCATACCCATCTGTTGGTTAAAACCAGTCTCTTCCATTGTTCCATTCCCCTAACAACCTGATAAACCTGTTTTCTACGCTGGTAAAGATCTGGCTGGGAGGTGGGTCCCACAGCAGCTCTTCCCTGTCAGCCCAGTCTGTATCCATATCAATGGTGATAACACACCAGGAGCACGGGAAGTGCTTGATCTAATGGACACAACACCTTTCAACAGGAAAACCTGTTCACCCGCTGTACAAAGAGGCTCTTACCTGGAGCAATTTGAATTTTGCAGCCAGACTCTGCCTGAATCCGTGAGATCTGTTCTCCTCCCCTGCCGATTACTGAAATGAGTTCAACAAGCATCAGAACATACCATTTTCCCAGGTAACTGCAGAGCACCTTCCCCCTTTTACTCTGCTGCAGCTATCTACAAAGAAACAGTTTGACTCCAGGATGGCAGAAGAGACATCCACAGCATGACCAAACTTATCATAGCAAAAAACATTAAAATACTGCTGAAAGTCATTCTATTGGCTTGCAAAAACAAACCAAAAAGCCTGTCTTGCATTGGAATGGAAATAGATAGTATGAAGGAAATAAGGCACTAGTTTGAGTGCAGCTAGAAGAGTAATTTAAATACATCTTGTTCAGCCTGAATCAGTAAGCCAGTTATTTGGGGTGCTAAAAAGCACAAAGAGTTTTATTTCTTTAAAATTCCTCGTTTACTGCCACTTTTGTATGGCCACGCTATTTGGCTGGTCTGCACTCAGAACTACATCCTGAAATGCTCCATCAACCTCAAGTGAACACAAATATCCGTCTCCCTTAACTCTCACAGTCGACATGATGCTGTTTCACAAGGAGACATACAGAGGACAGACTGTGCCAATCCCCATTCCCACCCTTCCCAGACTGCCAAAAGAGCCAAGCTGTCAAGTCAAACAGGTATGCCTGGCTCAGGATGCTCCCAAAGAAGTATCCCAGCTGTGGGTTTGCATCCTCCACATCTGTCTGCCCCCTGCAACAGGAGTAGACTTGACACAGGGATGATGCCTGCAAGCTCCTCTCTCCCAGGGCCAAGCATCCCTCCAATATTCCCCCACGTGTGGCACCAGGATTGATAAATGAAGAGCTCTGGCAGGAGAGGAATGAGCGTTTCCTTTGCAGGAATTTGAGTTACAGTCTTACAGTGTCTTTAGAGTCGGAACAAAACTTTGCCCACTATGGGGTAATTATCACGGCCTGTTATTTTCCTTTTTACTCTCCATATATCAAATTGGAAGGGATACGCAGAGACCCAGCAGTGGAAGAGCCTGTGCAATCACTGTAGTAACACATCAGCAGGAGGTGCCATTGAAAGGGAGAGTAATGATCATTAAGAGGAAGAGAGAAATTAGGATCAAGCTTGAAAGAGAACAGTATCAGGAATGCAAATGTAGGAAAAATTCTCATCTGGTTACATTTCCCTGCAGCAAACGTAGGAGAAATTTAAAATTCTGTTTAACTTGCCTTTAGTCAACTCATATTTTAACATTTAAATGTCAGTTTCCTTCCTCAGTTCTCATGATTTTGCATACTCAAAGTAAAACGTTTCAACGAGGGGAAATAAATTCACTTTTGACTTGTTTATGTACTATGATAATGAGAATTTAAAGGAGAAAAATCACTAGAACTCCCAGCAACTTGTACCAAATGCTGTTGTTCTCCTTACTGGGACACCAAGCTTTCCATGCAGTTTGCAACTGGATTTTAAACACAGACCCTCTGGTCCCCACGAAGACAACATTAAACAAGACTTATCCAAGGCTAGTAAGCACAAAAACTTGTGTCAGAATCGACAGCATTCCTGCACAGTAAACACAACAAGAAGCATCAAAAGCATCCAAAGTACTTACTAAATCCAACCATTTTATCAGGCACTTTGAACTCTTCTGTTATTACAGCCCTAAAAAACAAAAAGGAAGAAAACCCCATCAAACAGTTATTACAAAGAACAACTTGGAAAACAACGACATCCCTGCCATGGAACCTGAGCACAAGGACTCTGCACATCCAGGCACCACAGCACGGTGAAATCACTGATTTCTGAAGGGACCTCTCATGGTCACACAATACACTTCCACTCTATCTCTGCTACCTTCAACAGAACAATCTCCTTTTGTCATTCTTACAGGCAGGGTTAACAAAAAAATGGCAAAGTTGCCTTAATATTGAGCCTCGACTTTCCAAGCAGCAATGTCTGCTGACTGGTTTTGGATATGCTCTTCCCAAGAGACACTAATGACCAGTCCTGATGGCCCCCTCCAATATTCCCAGGTTTGGTGTTTTGGGGGTTTTTTTTGGCCTACTTGTCCTTATCATTCTTTTCCTTGGAATTAATAAAAATTGCCTTTAATTACCCTCTGAATTCTTATTATCTCAAGACTTCCATATCTATTGCTCTTTGGACTTTTTCTGCTTGTCTGCCTCAAAACAGCACCCAAAGCAGTTTCCTAAAACCTGACCGTAGTCAAGCAGAAAGGAATTAACCTGGACTGGTTTTTTGTTAGGCTATTTCTGTCTTGAAAAAACACAACACAATGAATATGAAATCTGCATATATGCATTATATACAATTTGTTCAGCAATCTCAAAAGCAGCGAAACACATGCACAGTAAATTCAATGCAGGATTTGTGGTGAGTTATATTAAAATCTTCCCATTTTTTACTTTAGATCAGTTAGGGAAGGTATAAAATACTTGCTAGATGTATTAATTAAGTCGCAGATAAAGTACTAACACTGCCCAACCCTTTCTGGGTTGCTCTAGCTGAACATTAGCTTTGACTTAACCATTAAAAATTCAAGGTTCTACAGTCTTCATGCATTGCTTGTCCCTTCTGCTGAGGCCCCAAACAGCTGGTTAGGATGGAAATGCACTACTATTCACCTTCAGGCTAATCCAGCCTTAGAAATGATCTCCCCTTTCCTGCTCAAAACAAGACATAAGTCTTCAAGACCAGGATTTGAGAAGCAACTGAGAATTTTACACTTGTGTTCGATACTAAGATGTGCTGCATGATGACTCATACTTGCTTGAACCTCCCAAAACCATCTTTGACAAACGAGTCATCCCAGGTCATATTACACTAACAAAGCTAAATAGTAATAACAACAACAATAACACGTCTGTTTGATGCTTCCACCTTTTGTCAAAATGCCAGACCTTTTTAAACTTTTTCTTTCTTGCCCCCTGCCAGGGTAGGGGAAAGGAAAGGCAATTTATTCTTTTCGGTCCTGCAGATTTACAGGAGCCAAATCCAAGTTTCACATCAACTCCTCTTTTTACATCAGAACAAACAACCCAGGCTGGAGAAAACCCAAGCTGACAGTTTCTCCACATTCTCAACCTCTGACTTCCTAACACTACTACAGATGGTGGATCAATAAACAATTAGAATTGATCAATAAATAATAAAACATAACCCACTGCTTACCTTTGATGTACCAGGGCCCCTAACTGGTTACCTACTGTGGCAGAGAGAGAAAAAAGGGAAAAAAATCAAAGCATTAGCACGGATAAACTAACTTCATCCCTATAGAAAAAGAGTCCTTACCGTTTCATCAGAAAAGAAAGAAAAGCAAAACAGTAATTTAGGTTCAGTGGCTGAAATGAATGCGTTATGTGGTACAAAACAGGAGGGGATTTCTTGATCAACACACACCATAACCCAGTGTCCAGCTGAACACAGGATAGGGAATTGATCCGTGTCTCCCCATGCTGAGAGTCACGGGAGAAAATCCTGCCTGCCCAAATCCAAATCCCTGTAACTAACCTCCCCCCTTCCCAAATTAAGCCCAAAGTAGTCCAAAAAAAAAAAAAAGGAAAAAAAGGGGGGAGGCAGGAGGGAGAAGAGAAATTTCAAGCAGACTGGTACGTATTAAAAACAAGAATAAAGGCTGAGCAGAGTCAGAGATTCACTCAGTCCAGGCCAAAAGCATTCGGGACATACTTCTCTCTGTGTCTCTGATCTGTGCTCCATGGAGCCCACTTACACGGAGACCTGTTAAAGGAATACGGCTGGTAAGTCACCTCGTGACACCCAAACAATATTTAACCCCAGCCAAACACACTGCCCTGCACACACACACACTCCAGGCGCTTCTGCCACCTTAGCTGCTGCTCCATCTACGGTGATCAGCACTGTCTCCCCACTGACAACCCTCAGACAGACTCCCTCCAACCCCTACGGATCAGATCTTTCTTCCAAATGTTAATAGGGAAAATATCATTAGACCAACTCATGCTAAGTAGGAAGACATGCCCTGCTGGGCTTCCTACTGGACTCTGCCTGCAGCAAACCAGATGAAAACCAGACCATTTGGTGCTATCAACCAGCTGAAAGATTATGTTGCATGCCTGGAGGGCACAGGGAGCAAAACAAATGAAACTGGCCAACATGTGAGCCGTGATAATAAAGATGCTGTTCCAAACTACCTTGCAGCAAGCTGCACATTCTTTGACCTGAAATAAAATGGCAATCAGCTGGCAGGGATAGAAAGTGGATGCATCTCACACACTCTAAATCCGGGAGAAAAACGCATAAAGTTTGTGGCCAAACACTTTACTCAAAGAAAATAGACAAACAGAGTCAATACTGTATTTCTGCGGTGTGCCAATACCTTTGTAATAGTTTTGGACCACTATATTGACAGCATATATATTTTATTACTCTCCCCAGCTTGATGATCAGACAACTGCTGCTTTATTGACTCTGGAACATTTGTCTTTGCATATTCTCACCTTGAATATAAAAAGCTCTAATTTGATAACAACAGATACTGCAGTTGAAAAACATGGGTGATGTAACGGGGATTATTTTTTCTGGCTGATAAGCTCCTACTATGGAGCTGAGCAAACAGGACCAAATCCAGAACCTTACCCCAAATTGCACTCTTGAATTTTTTAGCTACACACGGTAGGTCTGGTGGCTATTGGTTGCCACAGCCAAGGTCACTCATTATCAAGGTGCCAGAAAGAGAGGTTTTAACTCTGCAAGCCTGTATTTAAATATCCATTTGGCATTTCAATTCACCGCAGCAGCTCTCTGAGCAGCCTGTTCCGCTGCAGCCGCTGCCCACGAACTATGAGACAGATACACATCCTATAATCAACTCCCCAAGTTCACGCAAGGAAGGGAAGAGCCTTCATCTCGTAACATAATCCTGCACCTGAAAAAGACAACTTCTTAGGGGAAACCTGTAGGAGCACAGGAGGTTAAATCAGGCGGGGAATTAATGCTTTAGGTGTACGTAACAATGTCTTCAACCCGTTCCGAGTGCTATCCAAACATAATAAGCCATTCACCACTCTGGGCAGATATCAGCCTTAATGTATATTTATTGTACAAATTAATTTTAAAAAAATGTGCCACAATAACTCATGTGAGAGAACATTCCTTCCACATTTCACAGATAAACTCTCCAAGAGCTGAGACTGAAGGCAGATGGAGAGAACTGGAAATTATTTACTTCAAATCAGTTACTGGGGGAAAAAAAAAGATGTGGCTCCTGGTTCCAACAACGTAAGTGTCCATTTCTTCTCCAATATGCCCATTTTGCTCTGAAAAACAGGGACTAATAGAGAAGCAGGGCTGGGGCAGCCCTTGCTCACCACAATTCCAAAAGCTGATGCACCATTCCACTGTCTCCCTTCACACCAAGGAGGGGGCTGAACTCTGACAAGCCACATACATATTTCCCCCCTTTACATCTATTGAGTACAATTTAACTGTAACTGCAGTCATTTTACTGCAAATAAGGAAAAATACTGAATAAAATCAGCACAATTTCCTGTTAATGGCACCTGCTGGTTGATAACTCTTCATTCTGCTTTAGGCTTCACCTTAACTGAATTCTACCTAACAGACACTCAAAACAAATGTGGATTTTTTTTTCCGCCCCATAAAACAGAGCAGTGCCTCCCACTAAATTAATGTGCATGATGGGAATATACAATCTGGTGAAGAATACCTTCATGGCTAGAATAAAATCAGAGTGACATCTCCCAGAGAGCAGTGGAACAGGGCTGCATTTCATACTTTTGAACCAGAATGTATCACCATAAATCTCAGAAAGCTACAAGGAAAACATCATGGTTTTTCTTTAATTATACGGTCAAAACAATCATTTTTGTGTCTGCCTCCACTGCAAATTTTATAGTTTTTTTTCCCCCTCCCTTAAGCTGCCTTATTTAAAAAATGGCCATGTGTAAAGTTGCAACTTTGAAGAACAGTGGCATTTTGTGCATTAAGCTAAAGCTTTTGCCAAGAGATCTGGACTTCTGCCCTGGTCCTACTGCTGCTGCTGCAGATGTGTCAAGGAGCACCAGGACTGACTTTCAGCAGCAGCAGCAAGACAGGCATAAAGTTTCCTTCCACCCACCATGATTTTTATTGAAAACACACTGGAGTAAAGAAATAAAGTGCTCTGTAACTAGATCATGTTGTGTTCGAGCCCCTCGGTTCTACTACAATGAAGTTTTATTACACCAAAACAGGCCACCTTCATATCTGGATGCCCCACAGGAGCTTGGGGAAGAGAAAAGAGTGGAGAGAAGGGTGTGAAGCTTTTCCAAGGTCTCTCACCTTTGCTTTCCCAGACTCAAAGGATGCCCCAGCCTTCAGCTGCAACACTGCTGCTTCACCCTACAGATCTCCCAGGACACTCCTTGAAAGCAGCCCAAAGCAGGGCAACCAAAGGTAACATTCTCATCAGTCTCTTTCAAGCAGACTAGTCCTCTGCTTCCTTTGAACAAAAGGAAGCTGCTTCTTTCAAGATTATTTAGCGTTATATAAACTTATTACATTGTGCTGGTAATTAGAGGGAACCTATTAATTAAGAATGGAGGCCAGGGAACGCTGCTGGCCATTAACAGGAGAGCTGGGATCTGTCCTCAGCAGCAGCCACAGGCAAGATGCCACCAGGTCTCTCTGCAGGATTCACCTGTCCCCCGTGCTCAAGTTTGCTGTGAAACATTAACCCCTGCAAGTGGCCACAGAAGTGCCAGATACGACTTCCTGGCAGCAGGACAAATAAACCTGATGTCTTCCCTGCACTACAGCTATTTGCAGGATTATTTCAAAGTTGTTTCCAGAAAGGGGAAATAAAGAAGCCAGGGAAAAGAGAAATAATCCGGCTCAAGCTCTATCCGAGACCACCAGGCCAGATCACCAGGGCCAATCCTATGGCTCTTTGGTTCAGATGAGGGTTAAGGGAAGTGCAAAAAGCACTCAAACATTCTGGTTTCCAAGACTATGACAAATCTCTTTTTCCTGGAAATGCTTTAAAGGCAGCTGCATTTGTTTTGATCAAGTTCACTGTCACCTGTCTTAAGACCACTTCCTAAGCCAGCCACAGCAGCAGCTGTTTACAAAAACAGACAGGAAGAATCACATAGTCCTGAAAGACAGACAGTTTTCCTGTCACCTTAAATACTTCCTCTGGAGCCAGTTTTTTTCAGCAGTATTAGGAAGAGCATTAATTTCCCAAGAGCTGCATGGGGACAAGGAAGCAGTGAGACCTTCACCCAGCTGTGAACATGCAGTATACAGGGGTAACTTTCCCATCAGATTTGTTTCTAAGTGGTCCAGAGCAGAACTATCCAAACCCCTGCACTGTAACATTTCTAGAGCACGTGTGACAACACAATTGCTTCCTGACAACACTCCCAAACTGTGGTTCACAGACAAGCAGAAAATAGAGAAAAGAGTGGGCATGCAATCCCCACACCCTTCCAAATACAAAGCGATTTCCTAACTTAAGTGTTCTATTAAAAGCAACTGCCATTTCCAGATGCTGAAGGTAAAGATGCATCACAGACTTTTAATGCCATGGCAGGTAGCCCAAGACTAAGATATGGATCATACCACAAACATACAGTGCAAGAAGCACTGGCAGCTTCAGGAGCTGCTTTCCCAGGCTGCAGGTGAAGAGCAGCACAGGTGGATCACACAGGTAGGTGGTGAACTCATCACACACCTGTATGTCAGTACAGGACTTGCTAGTGCCACCAGAAACAAAACCAAGGCTGAAAGAAGTGATACAATCCCTATTCCTACTTTGACAATTCCTGCTGTTTTGTGAAACTCCAGCCCTCTAAAATATTACTTTCATCATTTCTCTAAGATCTCACAGATGACACTTTTGGGAGGGGAGCTGGACAAAGTTATACACAGATCTATATGAACAACCAAAGGGCAAATACAGTGTTGGAGATACTTTAAAAACAGTTACAGACAAGGTCCAGAGCTGAATACAGAGTGACCAGAACGAGTCAGGAGCAGCCACTCTGCAAGGCTCCCCCAGGAGCAATAGCTGCTCCATGGAGTTATCTATCCCAGCTCAAGAAACCAGCAGTAATGTACATTTATAGCCCAGACTGCAATGATATTGACACGCTCTGTGTCAACACAAACAAGGCTCGGCAAGTTCTAGGGCTCGCCAGGACAAGTTTAAGTACAAAGTCTAACCTGTGCTGTCACTAAGCCCTACAACCATTTCACGTGTTACAAGTCCCTAAAATCCATTTTGCCAAGAGGTCAGATCTCAGTTCAGTCTGATGAATCAATGAAAGACAGAGGCAAGGCGAGTGTTGTGAATGACTGGTTCCCACACAGCCATGTCCCAAAGCTATTCAGACACAGCTCAGAGCTGTTCTGCATTCCCCAGCACTGCACAGCCTGTGATGGCTGAGCACCTTCCCCTGCAGAACCAGCACCCACCAGCAATGCCAGATCTCTGGCTTCTCACAGACATAGTGATACTCCAGCCAGAGATACAGGGCTCACCCAGATAAATGCCTTCTTTCCTAAAACCCCCAACCAAAGGAGCAGCAACCTGTTGCTCAAATAGAGCCAACAGCAGAGAACAGAAGTGGGTGGTGGCATGTGTTCAGAAAACAGTAACATTGGCAAGACAGAAGCTCCACATAAAAGAAATTTCTCCCCATGCTCCAGCATGTTCTTTCAGACTGAGAAGCAGACGTGCAGTTATTTTCAGCCTTTGTATCAGACCAAAAAAAATTCCTTTCAAAATGAAGTGCTAGGCAGCAGCCTTGCTTATCTCCTCAGTATTCCTGAACATATCCATGGGGGAGAGAATCACCCTGCAGGGCTACCTGTGTCAGGAAAAATACTAGAGGAAATAGTAAAAGGAAGACACAGCCATGTTTTTTATTTTTGTCATAATCAACCACAAGTAAAGGTGAGCTCTTTGTATCTATAAAACAGCAGATAATACAGTTTAAAGACTTCTTGTAACAATGCACATCATTAGATTTATCAGAACCAGAAAACCCTTTTCTGTTGTTCCCACCAAAGACACCAATGGCTTATTTTAAAACCATAACACTTCATGCAATATTGACTCATTACAGTTACCAGATATAGTCATTCAATAAAATATTATTTGGCTGGGGCCAACGTTAAAAGCTTCAGACACTTCAGAATTCTTAAAGAAAAACTATGAATAAAGCTAAGCTAATACAGGAAGTTCTCTTCCAACTTATATCAACTTGCATCAACACCTTTTCTCCTTAAAATTCCCATGCAAAGCAACCAGAACTCAACAGCAACTCGGCTCCTGTGCTGTGACCGCTACACGTGGAAGGGAACACTTGCAGTGCTGTTCCTGGGCACTGCCTGCTCCCAGAAAACAAGGCTCAACAGGGAAGGACAGCTTTACTATGTACATTTGGTGCTCTATATGTGGGCTCCAGCACAGGCCCAACATGCACATTCTCCTCCCTCCCTAACTACCACAGAGCAAGATTTAAATTACAGAGTTTGTTTGCTAATTCCCAAAGTTCACGAACTAACAAATAATTGCTTCACATTAATACTAATGCCTGGGAGCCCTGTGCTATCTAGATAAGACTTAACAGCACAGGGAATCTTGTATAAAATTTCTGTACACAGAAAGATGCATTTTCCACCCTTAAAGCAGAAAACTGCCTCCATGGATGAATTTCAGGAGCTGCACCCCCAAGACTGACTAATCACAGCCAGCTTACCTCCATCATCCAGGGGCCGTTTCTGCACTCCATAACCGTAGACTGATGGGTCCACAAGTGTCGTAGAATTATTCAAGTGAGGAATATCTCCAATTTTAGCAGCAATCTATAAAAACAGGCGATAAAAGCTTGATTAGCACACCTCAGCTTTCAGCCACCACAGCTAACGTTCTTTCTCCCAATAAGACATTTACTCCAGTCCAATCTTCTCTCAGGTGGCTTTGTAACGTGGTGTTTCTTTTGTAAAGCAAACAATTTTCTGCTTGCTTTTAATATTTGCTTAATTAAGATCCCATTCACTCAGTTTCTCGTCCTCCCCTTAGAACATTATATTCAGGATTATTTGTTCAATGGAGGGCTGACAAGCTAAATCTTGCAAAAAGCAAGGTTCAAACTACCTCACCAACTTTGTCCTGGAGAAGCTGCCACCACCAGAGCTGTGTGGGAGGACATGCAATTCCTCTTGCGTCTGTGCAGATCCAGACACACAGAAACGCACACTCACACACCCAGTGGGGGAGCAGAGAGAGAATGTGACAATACACAGCACGAGGACAGGTTTGGGAACTCCCTGTCAAAGAGACTGGATCACTGTGTTTACTGGATGAGGAACAAGCCAGCGGGCAAACTATCAGCCCAGAATTAGTTTCCATTTCCTGCAGTGGTCAGTACAGCACAAACACAACTAACACCGCCTGTGACTCTGCTTCCAACCCCTCCAGAGGGAGAACTGCCCTTCCCTGCCGAGCCAGGATGCAAGGAGTTTATTTAGAGCAAAGAGGAGACAGTCAGGTTATCACAGTCAGGGGACTTAAATAACACACCTAAACAGCGCTTAATAAAAGTGAAAAATTGAGCTCATCTCTAGTGACTTTTGGGAGACACCTGTACAGATGGGTGCTGACAACATGAGCTCTTCCACCCACTCTCAGAGCTAACTGGTGTAAGCCCACCCTAAAAACACACAGGTGCATTCCCTGGGTGCTGCACCCAAGTTAACACCCTCCCAGGGAGAGGCAAACTGCAGTCTCACAGCACCCCTTGCCTACATAAAGTACTTTGCTATAATAGGCAAGTGCAGAACAAAGCAGTTACAGAACAAATATAAAGCACAATGTATTCTACAGCATTTGCTTCCTTTTTCAGCAAAAAGAAAACCATTGAATAAGAACTTTACTAGGAGACTGATCTCAGTCTATTATAACTGAATTTCACCAGAGAATAAGCAACAGGAACAGATGAAAGAGCATTTTACACAGTATGCTTAAAATGACAAATACATCTAAAGGTGTTTCTAAAATTTGTGTTTTACTGCAACAGAAAGACATCTGCAGTAACTCTGGTTGTTGACACTATCTTCTGTTGCAGTGAAATAAACAACTGCCCAAGATTCAGAACCACTGAAAAAAGCTATTTGCAATAATCTTGAAAGATTGAGGGCACTGCTTTTAGAAAGAGAATAGGAAACATTTTGTTCAATGCCTTGCATGTAAAGGGCTCCAAGTCTGGACCATTTTCTCCTCATAGCCCATGCTGTTCTGCCTCCTTTTAGAAAGTCAACAACTTCATTGTGTCAGAAATGCCAGAGATAGAGAACAAAATCTTCCTCCAGGACCAGCCCAGTGATCCTGTAGTGAAGCTCTGATGACAAGCCCTTTGTACATCAACATCTCCAATGAGGCCCCAGAAAGCTGGTTCTGAAAGCATGAACCACCCTGCCCACTCCCTCATGGAGCGCCAGGTGCTGCCTTGCTTTTCTGGTTAAAGGCACCTGTAGATCCAGATCCAGCCCTTTGCCCACATTTTGGGATACACGCTATTTTAATGAAGGTACAAAGACCACAGATGTTTTCTGACTGCTTCAACACTGAAATCAAAATTTGAAAATATATTTTACAATAATCTATTAACAGCTTTCACCTCAAAACTTATAACGTAGACCAAAAGGAACAGTATCAAGTATAATAGACACGTTTTGGGATATATGATGTTACCATCCCCTTCACAAACTCCCTTTCTGTTGGTCATGGATGACAGTTTGGAGGTGAAACGACCCACCACACACTCCAGAGAAATAAAAAAGTTGTCTGGCCTAGGAAAAAAAGCCAGCCTGAAGCACAAAGTGTGCAGGAACAGCTCCCTGGCACCAAGGCTGTCTGCTCCCAATGCAGAGAAGCTTTGCAAACCCCCACTCATGCTTTGCACACAATGAGCACACTGACACAGAACCCTCCAAGTAAAGGGCAAAGCAAAAGTGTTAAAGCAATTTTTACATTATCAGCTTTTGGGATATTTTCCTCTTCACCCCCCCCCCCCACTCCTTTATTTAAACTTGCCCCCTTATCTCTAAAGCTTTCCAGCTGCCACCGGATTACAGGCAGACAACATGTCACCTCACTACAGCAGGAGAAAAACCACTCTGCAAAATTAAGAGCTGAGCTTCTAAAGCACATGTGGCAGTTAAAATACACTAA
Organism: Sclerurus mexicanus; assembly: GCA_013396755.1. NCBI lineage: Eukaryota > Metazoa > Chordata > Aves > Passeriformes > Furnariidae > Sclerurus > Sclerurus mexicanus. The sequence continues at coordinate 3,692 of VWZF01002318.1, read as the reverse complement.
CTTCTCATATTCAACTTAAAATAGGAAGCTCAGTCTTCACAACAAGTTCAGTAGCGGGTAAGCACAAAAATTAGAATATGCCAAAAATAAGCAGACCTGGCCCTTATCTGCCTAAATGACCTTGAGTAATGTACTGCTGTTAGCCACTGCTTTTGTCCTGCTGTATGTCAGTCGTGGCTTTTTATTCTCCCCTTAACCCAATGCATCCATTTTACCAGGTCCTGAAATACACTGGAAAAAAAGCATCACTGTTTCTGCCCCTAAATTCCCCAAAAGAAAGCTCTCCAAAAAAGACTTTAAAGGACACAGCACAAACCCCAGCTACAAATTGCAGTGGTAAAGCCAAGAAAAACAAAATGATCCACCAAATTGTGTGAGCGATACAAGTTCTCCTATACCGTGCACTTCTGTACCTTTAACAGACACTAAAAATGGTGCAATAAAAAAATTTACTTATAAATATGAAGCTCCTTTGCTAGGCACAGCAGGACCCAAACAAATATCTGCAGAATTCAGCTTTCAAGAGAACAGGCCCGGCTTCCAGGAAAAACCTCTTCATGTTGCCCTGCAAAGAACAGCAACTGATAAAATCACCTATTCTAGGTATTAGCAAAATAGAAAAATAAGGTCCTGTCATCTGACCCTTCAGACTGTTCTCGTGCTTGTGCTGCTCCTCCCATTCACTGAGCAGAACACTTGAGTAGATGTGAAGTCGTTTCTCCAGAGCTCTGTAGGAAGCAACAAAACCATCCACAGCCATTTAAGTTTCATGTCCTAAAGTAATTGCAAAGCCCTAAATTTGAGGGTGACCTGAAAAATGAATCTGCAAGGGGGTAAAGAAAAGTTAGTCTAAGACTCCTCCATCACCACGGAAAATAGAAGTTAGAGCCTGTTACAGAAAAGGATTTCAAACACACAATCCCTTAACTCTCAGCAAGTCTCAGGATGTCCGTCCACTTTTGAGGTACCCACGATGGCACACTACATCAGCCATGAAAGCCTCAGCTTTTCCTCTTCACATCATTCCCAGAAATTGAGATACAAACACCACATATGGCAGATTATAAGAACAGCACATGTAAGAGGAGGGAACCAGGAAATGCTGCACACACAAGTGTTACACTGGAAATGGGCTGCCAAGGAGAACAGGAGCTGGTGAACACCAAGCAAGATGCTGTTTCGTCAGTAAAATCAAAAGGCCAGTCCAAGAGAAATTAATTTTAGTGCTTATTTTCTGATCCCATTACTCAAAAGGGTCACAAACATGGTCTCTCTCTCTCTCTCTCTGCCACCCCAAAACGTCACAAAAGGAAAGCCACCCTGCCTGGGAGCAGCCACACAGATCAGTCCCCATCTATGACCCACTAACCCAGTCACTTGATGTGTATTGCAGAACATGCAGGACAGACCATCTCAAAGCCTCAGCACTGCCTTGAAAAAGTAATTATTTATAAATCCCGAATATTTCAGAGTTCACAAAAGAATCCAAGCAAGTCCAGCACAAACACTGAAAGCAATATAATCTTTTTCAAAGGTATTCCAGGTTTCTTCTTCTTCTGACATCTCACGTCCCAGCAGCTCTGAGGAATGCAGATACTTTCCCCTACAGCTGGGGCACAGAAGTATTTATTACTCCACCTCACTCACACGTGGGTTGGGAACTCACAGATTCATCCCACAAACACAAATTCAGATCAATCTACAGTCAGTGCTGTGTTTTAGCCCCAAACCAGGTTGCTCCAAGCCCTGTCCAACATGGTCTTGGACACTTCCAGGGATGGGGCAGCCACAGCTTCTCTGGGCAGCCTGTGCCAGGGCCGGCCCACCCTCACAGCCAAGAACTCCTGACATCTAACCTAAGTTTTCCCCTTTTATAGCCATTTCCCCTTGTTCTATCATTATAGGTCCTGATGAAGAGTCCCTCTCCAGCTTCCCTGTAGCCCCTCCAGATTCTGGAAGGTGCTATGAGGTCTCCACACAACCTTCTCTTCTCCAGCTTGAACGGCGCCAGCTCTCTCAGCCTTCACAGGGGAGGTGCTCCAGTCCCCTTACCAAGTTCATGTCCCTCCTCTGGTCTAGAAACACACCCACAAAATAACTTCAACAAGCTGCAAGGTACCAGCAAATGATTATTTTCTTTTACACAAATGAGCTATTCAACTTCTAGCAGGTGGCAATGCTTTCAGATACCCAAAAAGATGTCTCTGCAAGGAGAGGCCTCCAGTGACAGACAGCCAGGTTAAGACAAACACAGTGCAACCCCTCTCAGTGTGATTGCATCAAGCAGATAACCCTGACTGTTCAGACATCACACATCAAGGCCACAGCACTCTGTCAGTGACTGGAAGAGGTGACACACGGCCTCAGCAGGGAGGCAGCTCAGACCCCACCTGTGCCCATGCTGAGAAACAAGACAGTGACCCAAGAGCAGAGCAGCTTGTGGTGTCCCTGGAAAGGTGCTGGTGCACAGCACAGAGCGGCTGCCACACTGATTCACAGGTGAGCTGAGAGTGAGGGTAAAGCACCTCAGTTCCATCAGAGAGAGCACCTGAGAGGTTTTAGGGCCTCTCAGTGGAGTTTCTCAGTGAAACCACAAAGAGTCTGGGCAAGAAGGAGATTTCTCCCACCTGGCCTGTAACATTGGAGAGGATAAAGTCAAGGTCTTTGAGCACCAGCTGGGCTGTGGTCCTGGTGTTCAGCTGTGTTACGTCTCCTTATGGTGCAGCCACTACACACAAGTAAAGCACAGCCTGTTCAGAGGTGGGACAGACATGGGACAGGAGATGAGATGAACAGTCACAATATCTGCCCTGGGAGCAGCAGCTTCGCATCCTGGAGTCACTTCCCAAAAAACGAGGAGCACACAAGCACCTGGGACATCCTGTGCTGAAGACAAGGGGGTCGGTTCCTGCAGCTCTGGTCACCTTCCCTGAAACTTTCCATTTTAGCACCACGTAAGCTCCTCTGGGGAGCACCTCCCGCCCTCCCTCCCTGGAGGGAAGGTGAAGCTCCTGCACCGCCAAGGTCTGTACTCAGAATCACAGAATGAATTAGTTCGGAAAAAAACCCTGAGATAATCGAGTTCAACCTGTGCCTGAGCCCCACCTTGTCAACTAAAGCAGAGCACCATGTCCAGTCTTTCCCTGAACACCTCCAGGGATGGAGATTCCTCCACCTCCCTGGGCAGCTCGTTCTGATGTCTGTGAAGAAACTTCTCCTGATATCCAGCCTAAACCTGCCCTGGCACAGCTTGAGGCCGTTCCCTCTCCTCCTGTCCCTGTTCCCTGGGAGCAGAGCCGACCGCCCCCGGCTCCCCCCTCCTGCCAGGGAGTTGCAGAGCTACAAGGTCCCCCCTGCGCCTCCTTTTCTCCAGGCTGAGCCCCCCCCAGCTCCCTCAGCTGCACCTGCTGCTCCAGCCCCTTCCCCAGCTCCGCGGCCCCCCGGCTCAGCCTCACGCACACGGCCCCGCTCAAAACCCGCACTGACATCCCCCCACAGCCCGCACCGCCCAGTGCCAGGGGGCCTCGGGCCGTCCCTCCGCCAGCCCCCGCCGCGGCTGTCAGGGCACATCCCCGGGGTGCTCGGGCCCCTCGGCAGCGGGGACAGCGCGGCCCTGTCCCGGCCCCGCGGCCTAGCGGCGCCCCCGCAGCCTCCTCTTCCTCCGGCGCTCGCGCGCCCCCGGTCCGCCGGCC